>JAVBJF010000450.1:0-262118 GCA_033439095.1 Pseudococcus viburni
GTTTTTTTTGTTGTTTCTTCAAGAAACGAACCTTTTTGGGCCTCCGGAAGTGATTTTTGAAGAAATCCAAAAATGAGTTTTTCAAGAGTTTCTCTAAAACTGTCGTTTTTTGTCAACACTTGTCGTTTCTTCAAGAAACGACACTTTTTGGGCCTCCGCAGTAGATTTTTGAAAAAACCTAAAAATGAGGATGTCAAAAGTATCCCTAAAATTGTCGTTTTTGGTCGTTTCTTGTCGTTTCTTGAAGGAACGACACTTTTTGGGACTCCGGAGTAGATTTTTGAAAAAATTCCTGCTTGAGATTTGCAAAAGTATCCCTAAAATCGTCGTTTTTTTTCGACAGTTTTCGTTTCTTCAAGAAACGACGCTTTTTGGTTCTCTGGAGTAGATTTTTGAAAAAATCCGAAAATGAGGTTTTCAAAAGTTTCTTTAAAATTGTCGTTTTTGGTCGTTTCTTGATTGAGGTAAGCAGGTTACCAAATAGTTCAAACGATCAAACGATGATATAAGCCGGTTTCAAGTTATTTTCCTAGGTAATTAAAATATGTTTTTTTGAGTTGTGGTCAAAGATACAAGCACGGGACCGCTTGCCTCCATGGTGGCAAAATCAAGTATTAGTTAGAAATTTTTCGAGAGAAACAATATTTTTTTCGGGATTCAGAGAATCAGAAAAAAAACGGGGAAAAATCGAGTAAAATTCATCTCAGTCGGAAATTTTTGATTTTTTGGCCTTCTCCTCAAAAAATACTGTTTCAATTCATCTATGGATGTGACTTTATTAATGCCAACATTTTTCAATTCGCTTATTTCAAGTTATAACTTGGACATTTTTTTATAAAAAAACTAAAATTTCAAAAAAAAACCACTACAAAAAATTCAGAACGTAAATATCCTTGAAAAATTTTTTAAAAAATGAAAAGGTCCATCAGCTTCAAAGAAAATTATCTTAAATTTCCAACCCTAAATGAATCCAATTTGAATTTGATTGTTAAAAAATGGAACTTCATATCTTCCCTAATTCAATTGGAGTTTCAAATTCAAAAAAAAATAACCACGAATGCAACTTCCTAATGAATATTGAATTTTCAAACAAATATACAACCATACAAGAGAAAAAATTCTCAATATACTTCGGTATTTTCTATGAAACCACAATGCTCTTCAAAGATCCATTTTCAATTTTTCATAATACCTTTAGAGAGAAAAGAAGAAAACACACCGACACACGTAAAATTAACTTGCATATTTATTCTGAATACATTAAAAACATGACTAAAAATGGTAGAAAATATTCCTACGTGTTTTCTTCGTAATATCGTACAATACATTCATATAAAAAAAAAAGGAAAAGAGAAAAAAATAGAGAAAAATTAAATAACAATTTTTTCGTTATGGCTTCCATGTACGACTTGGTTCATTTCTTCGACCAGACTATCCAAGTCAACGTAATTTCCATCGTGTTCTGGATCTTCTAATAAATTACCCAGGTCTTGTTTCAGTTCGGTAAATGTAGGTCGTTTATTTGGATCCGAATACCAACATTTATTAATTACGTTAAACAACTGCGATTTACAATGCTTTGGTTTTTCTAAGCGGTAACCTTCTTTCACCTTCCTCATTACTACTCGAGCGCCCATTGATGCATAAGGCATTGAACCTGAAACAAACAATCGTATACAGTAATTGGTTTTAATCTCGAATAGGTACTTCGAGCATTGGCAAAAAAAAACACAGATCAATTCTCTTACCTAAAGTTACAATTTCCCACATTAGGATACCAAAACTCCAAACGTCAGTCTTATGTGTATAACAACTGTAATGTAGAGATTCCGGAGCCATCCATCGTATAGGTAAAGCACCCTACAAAAAATTACCAAATATCGAAAATTATCACGTAATTTTACCTACTTTGGAAAATAATGTGTCACAATAAAAAAAAAAGTATAGAAAAAATGGCGTTTTTGGGAAATCGCGATTGAAGTTTGAGTGTAAATTTTTTAATACTAAATTAAGGAATTCAGCTGGGAATAAATTTTCACCTTAAAATTTCATCCTTTTGTCACGGTGGGAAATGCCCAGGCCTCTCAGGTCCGGTAACAACTGAGCCCGGCCGCTGAGAGGTTTCGATCTACTTGGTAGCTAAACCTAACCAAGTAACTTTGTGTATCTTAGACCATCGTAGTGTAAGTTCATATACCATGAAATCAGTGTAGTGCATGTTTAGTATTTAAATATACAATGAAAGCCTGGGTTTGTGTTTAGTGTTTTAACGTAAACGTAAATTGCCGGGCTATCACGACCGATGTGATTGACTGAGTGCTTGCGCTGAGTCTGGCCAGGGACCGGGACCCTTAAAGCCCGAATAACGGTATAGGTAGAACCTGTGGATTTGTGAGATGTAGAGATAAGGGCTAGCTGAAGTCCACTCTGTGGGTCCTAAAGTTTTATCTCACCCTTCTCATTGGCGCCCCACTTAGGTGGAGAATTTGTGTGGAACCTTCGGATGAAAGCCGACGACTCCAGGGAAGGTAAGTGGACTCCGGGGGGAGGGCCAAGCCCCTTTCAAAGATCATTTTTTTCTAACTTTTTTTTCGTAGTTTTTAACCTGTTTTCCATCTTCGGGACAATTTTTATCGTGCTATTCTATATATTATCATTGTTATTTTTTCCACCCAAAAGGGGGGGGTTTTTCGGTAAACGTATTTTTGGTATATTTCTGTGTAACTCGCTAACTCGAATACATCGCTAAAAACCGTTTTCGAGTATCGTGTTAGGTTTTTTTTTTTTTTGTTACCTCAGAAAATACGCTAAAAAAACGTATTTTCTAGGTAGGAAATTACGCTAAAAAACGTAATTTCCAGTACAAAAACGTGTTCGGGAATAGAATACGTGTGCCCAAGATTTGACAACTTTCAGCACAAAAATTGTGTTGAAATGGCCGGCGCTTAGCTATTGTTTAAAGATAATCACGCCCAATTCCGAACACTAGGTCAACGTAGGTACCTAAAACGTATACGTACGTATACGCCTGGTTGTTATGCTCACGCAGCGTGACTCCTTTCAAAAGAATTCGAATTCGTTGGAATCACAATACCTACTACCATTAGCGTAGGTTACCTATTATCACTGGTAATCGAATAAAACCGAGATAACAGTGAAAGATAGAATATAATTATTTACCTACCTAACGGGTAGATTAATTCGCCTAACTTCGCAATCAGTTAACCTTGAACGAAGTGGTTTCAATTCACTTACGGTTCGGTTTTCCCATACGAAATGAAATTGTTCGATATGGCCGAGCCACGCCACCCCCACCTCCCCAGATACTGAGCACAAAGGATGGATAGGGATCAAAAGAAAAGCAATCAGAAATTCAGCACTGCTGGCTAATCAAAAGAAAATAAGGATGAGAAGGCTGCTCTCCATATAGTAGTGTCTTGAAGTGATGAATAAGCAGAAAAAAATTCAAGATCGTGCAATGAACTTTAAACGCAAGAGGACTCGAATCCAAAGAGTTGCAGGATTTTGTGATTAAAGAAGATTGAAGAATAGATAAGAGTTGATGAACAACCTCCTCCCTCCCCCCACACCGAACCTGGATCAATTGTATAGGATCTTTGCGATTCAGAGTACCGATCACCGTGATAGATTCCGTCCGATCTCACGAGAGATCAGGAACTGCATCGGAACAGGAAAGAGACAACGTTTAGCATCCGCTCCAAGTCCAACTATCAACGGAGACAAATCAAACACTGCACCCTAAACTGTCATCTGCTCAGTTATCTATCCACGATGCCAACTATGTCGCCTGCCACCTGTAAATCTTCCGCCTCCAGATTTCCAACATCGATTTTCCCTCACTCAATGACATTCAACTCTTGTTGTTATATCGCAAAGACCCTAGCAACATTGATCCTATTTCCTCCGTTGTTGCTAGAACCAACTAAACGTTTGAGTGTACCTCAACAAAAAAACGTAATGGCGTGCCGTCCGATAAAACCGTTTCATGGGGTACTAGACACTAACCTATCAAAATGTAAGAGAATCAATGAACCTCTCCCTGGATTTGAGGATCGTTTTTGAGCGATGCACACGCTACCTACATTCTACCTGGCGAATGTGTATCAGCTACAAGCATTCCGTCGAAGAAGAGAAGCGATAACCACCATTCCGTACCTCCGAGAGAGAGAATTCAACAAATCGAAGAATAATGGAGTTTGTAACTCATACCCCCAGTTTTGGAAGAACACTCTCAGAAGACGAAGATTCGAAGACGTATTTCAAGAGAATGCACCATTTATGACACATCGAGATTGTACAAACGACAGCGATCAAAAGAGCCACAATAGACTTCAGCGGTAGAAAACCATGAATGGGTAGGCGAGAAATTGTCGAGCATCTAATTAACGATTCGAGGCTTTAGATGCTCTCCTGGAAGAAAAAACGTAAAACATGTCTGTTACGCGCTGCTAGATTAGATGTGGTACTGGAGAGAAAATTTTTACAATCCATGGATCATTTTCAGCAACAAAGGACTGTCGATTATGGATGCTTTATGACTGTATTGTAGGCGAAGTTTGTGGTCGAAATGCTGATAATAGAACCTCAAGGTAAACTTAGTTCAGCTAAGAAGGCTGGGAAAAATGCCTGCATACTTGCTCAGCAAAATGAAATGCTCGTCAACGTCGCGATTCAAGCGTTTCCAAAATTCGCAAGACAATCGTCAAGATGATCACTTCGTATCTCGTAACCGCCCTCCATAAATTCTGGTTACAGAGCGATTCCTCGCGCGAATTTCGATAGCTCTAGACGAAATGACGCTCAAGCTTTCCCGTGAAACCGGTATTGTGTTTCAACGAAAAATCGAAGTATTTCCCCCGTGAGCTTCGTCGAACAGTTTTGAGAAGTATGCGAGAAACGCACAAATGACGAGAACCCGCATAAATGTGCCATGTTCATCCAGCTGTTGGACTTACCCGATGCAGAGACGTGGAAACGTCGCACCAAATTATGACGATTTCAAAAAGCTAAAAGACGCTTTTTTTCAGCCGAATTTTGGACGTCATTCAAGGAACGGCAGAACGTTTGACCACTTCCGCCCAAGGTCACATACACGCTGAGACGAAATAGCATGTTGCATAGTCAAAATCTTTGAAGTGAGTTAAAACACCCTCAAGCCGCCAACGAATCCCCAATATATGGCGATGATCTTGGCCAGCTCTGCGACAATATGCCTACTGACCTACTCAGCAGATATCTAAAGCCGACGAGCTGACGAAAGCCAAATTAAGCACGTCCCTCGGTAACTTTCGAAAGATAACCGGAGACCCAGGAATTACGTGTTGTACGATAGTAAAGGATGCAAAAGACAGGAATTAAAGAACATAGACCATTTCGTGGCCTGGTTCTGACCCTGCATTCCCTCCAACCTACCTGCTGCTCTCAGGAACCCACGGCGAGTCTCGCTCCCCCAAAGTGCTTCGAGTATCCCTCAACTCTAGGTATCCTTTCGACCTAAAAATCAGGATCCGAGCGGGTACCCGGAGTTAACCAAATTACTCTACTGAGGATGAGCGAACTCCGCCGAAATAGATGCCCCCGGTTCCGATTTCCCAGACAATTCGGTAACACTCGAAGACGTTACCGAGAGTCGGGAAACTAAGGTTTCTGAACAAATGCGATTCAGATTACGAGAATTTCGATCTGTATGTGCAGGCTACCCTACCTCGAATCAGATTGACCCGCCTTTTCCTCGACATTTGACGATTGATAGGTGCTTCTTTAGCCTGACTTTGACCAACAATATAGGAAGCGTAGTGGGGTAGAAACTACCGTTTTCGAGGTACTGCTGTGAGCACATCCACGGCAGGTGATTTTACTCCGATTCCCTCAAAATGTTCAAAATTGAGAAGAAAGCCGATAATTAAACACTGGCCAAATGAATTAAATTATGGCTCACTACCAACTGAAACATTCAAAGAATGTCGCTAGCATTTTGTCGACCTCCTCAACGACTTAGGAATGGAAGACAAAGTGATTCTTTTATTTCCATCGTCCGTCAATGGTCAAAAGGAGATCGAGGAGTCGACAGCAAACCGATATTACTGATGCGGAGGATGTTCAGCCAATTTGCTCAGACGATCGAGTCCATGTATCTTTCAACATCGCATTACTACTGAAGTGTATTGCTCTCGACCTGTTTCATCAGGACCAAGTTTGAGATAACCAGTTTCAATTACGCTAAAAATGGTACCGACACGGAGAAGGTTATCTATTCGAACACACCAGTAAAACATTACATGCAACTCAATGTTTTCAGCCCATTATTCAATGTATCGTGGAGACGAAGCGATAGGATGGAATTATCAAAAATCGATCACATCCCATCCGAGTGTCTGGGAACGTTCAGATTGAAATACTTCGGTACAAGGAGGAAATTGGCAATTTCTAAGAGATCAGAAGCTCTGGGCATCAACCGAGCCTCCCAAAGTACTACGAAGGCGTGATAAAACATGCAAGATATCCCAAAAGATTTCCTCGGCGAATGGGGTAATGAACCAGGAATTAGAACATTCTAACAGCCAAAAGATTCGAAAGGATCATCCTCTCTTTTCAAAAACGAGATTTCCCGTCTTTAAAGAACCTTGTACCGAAAATGTCAAGACCATGCCAAAGTCATGTGCCCAATCTCAGAGTAGACCTTGACCAACCTAGCCTCTAAATCGGTAGAGAATTCAGTTTTCTAAACTCTTAAAAAAGTGACGTTTTTTCGTATGCAACGTAATGGGCGAAGAGACTTCAACTACGTCAGCGAGTAAAACGTACCTGCCGTCACAAATGGACTGGGAAAACTGGGGCAAAAGTTACGTCCAAAATTAGTTACACACACTCACAAGGATCCATCCCATCCACACTGCCATTTTGAGATTTGGTGTGACTTAGAGCAATTGCGAGCGAAAGTTCGTATCCGAACACTCGCGAGAACAGACTGCAACTAAGTTGCGCCAATGGCAATCGGCGGATCATGCTGATGAATAAATACTCCACGTTGACATGGGGGTCATACCCCACCGTCATGCAACCAAAGTCCAAACAGAAGCGAGAATGGAGATGTGGATGTAATCCAAACGAGTGTGTCGCGAAGTTACGCCGGAGTCCTTCTGAAAATACACCAACGTTACCAGCTATGGCGAAACTGTCAATTGAAGCGGTAATCAAATCTTGCAGGCTGTGTGGGTTCGATGACAATTTTGATACCTGAATCAAGATTCCAGCCTCAGAAGAACATAAACCAAAAACGGAGAAAAAGAAATATTCAAGGTATTCCAAGAATATTTCTAAACCTCCATGACACCTAACGCCGTATAATATTCCTAAAAAACGAACCCTCCAAATTCAAAAAGATCGAATTAAAAATTCAAACTAGAAATGCGTGTAATTTTTCCAATTTAGGATCCGATTAAGAGATCCTCTCTTAAAGGGATACCAATTATGCGATCGAATATAAGAAAAATACTTTTATTTGAATAAGAAGCAAAAATTACGATCTAATCGTAAAATTCCCCTTCTACGGATCAAATCGCAAAAAGATACAACGCACACGCTCGTCCACGCCAAAATAGACAAATAGGCGACACCTATCAAGTCTGAAATATCAGACACTTGAAACCAGTATTAAAACCAAACCAGTAGTCTATATCAAAAGATACCTACACTGTACAAAATACCAGGATTTAGGGAAGAATAGCTGAAAACATACGTAAACGACTTTGCACTGACCAAATATTCCTCAACAGATAGGCAATCTAAAAGATTACCTTACTGATAAAGGAAAATAATAGGTGATGCAATTCGTTATATAGGTTTCCCTATTACTACCTCGATTCGGAGCGGATTGAATTCCTGAATCAAAAGACCTCCGTGTAAGCAAACGATCGAACGACGAGACATTCCATGTAACGTGTGAGTTTGTGTTGCGTGTATGTTTTATCGATAAGATAGTCGTAACACAACTCACCACACGTAATTTGAAGCGTCATTTCTGTCCAGATTTTTACGAGTGAAACATTGCCTCGTGTAATTTACGCTAAAAAAGTTTAATTAACCGTGGTTTTTTGTGCATTAATGTGATTATCTGTGTCCGGTTTCGTATTTCTATGCATCCGCTCAGTGAATCCTAAGTGTAAAATTTTCATCATTGGTGATTTTTTCACACTTTTCACTTTCGAACAAGTTGACATTTGAACCGATGCTTTCAATGGTCTATGTACCAACTGTCAAAGTCGGTTCAATAAAGCTTTTCGTGTACTTTTCAGTGTACCCTTGTTTCCTGAACGTCCTTAACAGAGCGTCAAAAGGAATTTTAATTCGCGATTTCAGATTTACGTCTCTGAAGATTTGTCGAGTAGTACCCCTCCTTCGTACTTCCTTAATAGGGCTTATATCAGACGATTATTTAGACCTGTTTTCTCATAGACTAAGATGCAAATCAAGGCCGTGGCGTAGCACAGAACAGTGCCAGAACGCAATATCCGTATTCGCCTTCCATCTGTAAACTATCCAAGAGTAAGCTTCCTATTCTGTCACGCTAACACAGTGCTATATTTTCACGTGTGTCAAACGATCATATTGTTCCGGTCTTTGGCCCCATTTGATTTCAATATGGGGGCCAAACTTGGAAAACATACTAACGATCATGACGCATATGACCTATGCTAATTTTTCGCTTTGTGATTCACAGATTGTAGAACTCGGTGATTATCGTCCGTCGTACTTTCCACGTGTGCGGGTGCACAAGCTACCGGTCGCAGTTTTCGTCTTGAAAAACGTGATATACTACCCGTTTATACGGAAATTTGTATTCGACCGCTAGAACTATCGATACTTACCAAAAGATGATCCTTTCGATAAATTCCGAAGTCTGACATCCTGGAGTAAATTAATTCGAGTAATTTTATTATTCTATATCTCCACAAAATTCCCTGTAACTGAATAAGGACACACAACGATCGTGAATTAAAAAATTGGCAAACGGTTTTAAGTATGCTAAACATATTAATGATTCAATGAGAGCGAAGAACGAATTCCGCTCGAAGCTCGATTAACTAGGCAGACTAAAAAAGCAGGAAGTCCCTGAGACCAAAAGAAATCCCAGTGGATCGAATACTTTTCCGACTATTAAGACCGCCCGACAATCGGTCAAAACGTTTTAAAAGCCGTACGGCTTTCGACACCCGATCGTAAAAATCCCCAACCCTCCAAATTTCAAATATTCCATTATCCCACGCTAATTTCAGGACGGTGGCGGATTTGTATTCCAACTTCCGATGTACGTATTGTTTCAGTCTCGATGCGAACCCAGGTGACCATTTGTGCAGACCGTGAAAACGTCGAAGACGTTGGACATCGAGAATGAATCTCCCCTTTGGTACCACAAATCGCTGTATCAACGAAAAGGTTCGAACCGTCGACCTACGTGGCGGAAATCGATAAACTTCCGACAAACCGGAATGCGCGCCGCAGAAGGCCTGTAGTTTTTAAGCATTTTTATACCCAAAACGAACTCATGCACCGGTAAATTTGCAATCAACCGTTCTTGCTATATTTATGCAAAAAATTACGACGCCTACGAACGAAACCTGACCACGACCAAACAAGATTAGGGAACTTGGATATGTGATTCAATCAAAAGAATATTGAATAATAGCTCCAACTCCACTATCGATTCGTTGAATTTAACGAAACTCGAAATTACAGTTAGCGTTTAACAAATATTCATACGATCACATTTGGCGTTAGAAACACGATAGCGAGCACTTCGTCGTGAAAAAGCATTTCAACCTCCAGTACGCGGGAAACGTGACGAGATGATGACGATGGAACTCCACCGCCGTCCACCCACCGGATTGCCACCGACTGGAATCGTTCACCGCCATATCTGCGAAGTGTGTTCACCACACTGTTCTGGGATCACCGCTACTTGCGTAGCTAAAGTCACTGCTCAAAAGTACTTGGATCAAGTGAGTCCGATTAAAAACAGTAAAATACGGCTGTCGACGCCTGAGTTTAAAAAACCAGCTCCTCCAACGAAAATTCTGACCAATCTCCCACCACAAAAGAAGAACGTAATAATTCGTATTCTTCGAGTAAAAGCTCTGAAGATCGGACTCGAACAAAGTGCCCAATCAAAAGTTGGCGAAGTCCGCTAGTGATCTCCGATACCGAAACACAAAACTGCCGAGTCCGAACGACGGAAGTCAGCTACGTCGAAAACCCCTCCCGACGCGCGTCCATCAACTTGAAACATCCGAGTGACGCGAATTGACAGACGAAGAACACAGGGCGCAGCCATTAATGGATATTCTGTGATTCCGATGCGTCACCAAGACGGTTGACTACCGAGACATTCGCCGCCACCCGTACCCCAACGGAGCGCAATTTCCTCCGTCGGAAATACATATCGCGGTAGCTCCACCACAGCCGCTCCTGTACGTCCCAGAGCCTTCCGCAACCATGTGTCGACAAGCGATCTTGATCCCTCCTCAAACTAGGCCGCCCTGGAATGGATCACAAGGATCGTGGACTAGGACAAGTCCCCAGCGAAAGCGACGAAAGAGCGCGCGGTCCCTCGAATTATATTCCAATAGCGGAATTGTCATGAACGCGTGAACGAGATCGAGCCGTTCCATTTTTTATACCGGCAACGCGATCGTTATAGGTGCGTATGGCATCGCTAAATGGCCAATTGGATTCTTTCTTCGTACACGATTTTTTTTTCATTTTTGGGATGGTACATTATTCCCTGCGCTTGGACGATCTATTTTATAGACACCAAGCAAACGATTTGCTGGAGTACCTTCAAAGGAGCCCCTCCCCATTCAACATCCGGACTCCTAACCACAAATGAATTACGGCATTCGATGGGAAATTATCGGTTCCACTCGGACGATGTTGTGTGTCGGTGGACTCCTGACTCGCGAAGGTAGAATTTATTTCAAACGAAAACCAGGTTGAATTATAATCAACGATTTAATTTTCAATTCTGCGCCTGCGTGGAGTGATACAAACTTCTCGTTGTACCTCCTGCGAGGTACAGTTGAGAACCGTCGAGCTCGTCAACACTTCTGCGATGTAATTGACGAGCTACGGTAAAACCAAGAGAAAATGGTCCCTACATGGGGGATACGCTACGTTTGACCGAGATATAACGGCGACATACTCGCTCTCAGCAGCGCCGCGATGTCCCGATTCGCCCTATTATACCGTTACCACGAAAATACTGTTGCACAGATCCTAGTGCTTCTTATAACCAAGGCGAAGAAATGGGGTGAATCGCAGAATCGACATGCGTCAACATAACCGTGCTCGCAGACGACGTTAAGAATGGTCCAAAAAATCAAAGTTCTACTTATTCAAAAGATCTGCGTCGAACCCCCCCCCTCCCCCTTCTCTAGTCCTGCGTGGCCATACCGACAAAATTCCGATGGTTCCGAATGGCACACAGCTAGATATCCCCTCCCCCCTTTGTTTTTTCGATTTTTCCCTAATGAGAAGATTTCCCCCAATTCTTTTTTTTTTCTCTCGTTCGTTGACTAGTTATATAAGATATATATGTTTTATTTTTGAAAGTTTTTGTTTCTTTTTATTTGAAAAAGAATATCATTTTTTTTGTACCAGAAGAAAACAATAAATTGAAAAATATTTCGTTTAAAAAGTATACTTATATTAAAAAATAAAATGTATTTACCTTCAAAAGGTACGACATCAGGTAAAAACTGGACATTTAATATACGACTAGAATGGATAATTCTACGGGTAAGCTAAAATTCTTCGTCCTAGGAAGCCTGCGAAAATAAAAAGGTAAGTATTAATCATGGTGATATCGAAATAAAATCAAGTAAGTACCTATACGTACTAATTTTTCGACAGCTCTGTACCTAGATGGACAGATTCGTTTCAAAGATGTCGACGAGTCCCTAACGATCGAAATTTTTCTCCATGGAGTCCGGTCCAGTTTTCTGGATACGTTTGAGCCTGAAAAATTTGATAACGATTAAATTCGTCCATCTCAGGAATTATTTTTGAAAATCTTAATTACGCTAACGTACCAAAAGAAGCGTAAGACGGTTCGTCTGATTTCGATAAAAGTCGCTAATTATGGCCACCGAGAATCATATCGGGGCTCGCTTGTCGTCCTGTTGTGATCTCGAGTGATTGACATAAACCGCGAAATAACTTTTAAGAATCAAAAGATGATGTAGTCTGAAACTCGAAGGTACAAGAAAAAATCCAAAATCGTCGTTAAGACAGGTCCAAGATAACATCGATCGAATTTGGAACCTTGACAGTTTTATACTTACTCTTTTTCAACTTGGATATGAACTCGTATAATGCTGAACTGTGAGAATTTTGGCGACTGTAGTTCCCGGTTTGCGCCGACCAGTTACCAATTTGAAGACAACCGGCGCGCATATGGATTCATCTGGAAGGAAATTGGTACGTAACTCTGCCATATGGTTTTGGTAATTTGCTGTAAAAGGCAACATTCGAGTATTGTAACGTCGCATAGTCTTGTGTGGAAGCTACCTATTCATTTTTGAATTTCGAATACGACCTGATGATTTACCTTTTCGACGTCAACACGTCTTTCGAATGAAATATTTTCCACCATATCACCAGAAAATCTCGTTCAAAGGATCTGAAACAAAAGAAGAAACAAATTGATTAATTACCTATTCGCAAGCTAAAAATTCAAATGATTTCCGACGATGACATATTTACCTGAAGAACGTGAGATTCGGTTCTAAAACAACCAATCTTGATCCAGCCCAGAATCCTGAAAATCAGAGCATGGAATCAGGAACAAGTCGTATATTTTTTATTTGTTTATCTAATTTATAAGTACGATAATCGTCAGCACCTGACAATGCAATGCACTAAAGTCTTTTCTTTTGAGCACAGCGAAGAAGATCATCGATTTTGGAAGCCGAGGTGAGGCTGGGCCCCTCGAGGTATTGCTCAATCCACATTTATTTTCGAGACGGTGTTTCCATGCCACGGTTGGAACTGCGGATGTCCGGATCGCTTTCGTTTTATCTTTGTTTTTGTTATTTATTTTCTAATTTTTTTTGCCCTGCACTTTTTTTTATCTTTTGTAAAGTTTTTTGTGCAGGTGCGTAAATTTCTTTTGTGTTTTTCTTTTTTTTTCAGCTAACTTTAAGACAGTTTTTTGTACAAAAGATACTGATCGAAAGCTCTCGTTCGTTGGCTTTGGATTACCTATACCCACCTCAAAAGTGTGGGGGCATAGGGTACACTCCTGATGTGACCTGAACATTCCAAACTGTGAGCTGGTACGTTCCTTCACACTTTTCAGTGAGTAGGTTTTTGCCTAACTCCCTGATAAGGTGTGGGGGCATATTTCACGGTGGAATGCCCAGGCCTCTCAGGTGGGTAACACTGAGCCGGCCGCTGAGAGTTCGATCCTACTTGGTAGCTATAGACCTCCAAGTAACTTTGTAGTATCTTAGACCTCGTAGTGTTAAGTTCATACCATGAAATCAGTGTAGTGCATGTTTAGTATTTAAATATACAATGAAAGCCTGGGTTTGTGTTTAGTGTTTTAACGTAAACGTAAATTGCCGGGCTATCACGACCGATGTGATTGACTGAGTGCTTGCGCTGAGCTGGCCAGGGACCGGGACCCTTAAGCCCGAGAAACGGTATAGGTAGAACCTGTGATTTGTGAAGTGTAGAGATAAGGGCAGCTGAAGTCCACTCTGTGGGTCCTAAGTTTATCTCACCCTTCTCACTTTTCCTACAAGAAAACGGCTCGCCCATCACTTGATATTTTTTCTATATTTTTCTATATTGAAAAAAAAAGGTCAAGTTATTATATCCTTTTTAATGTGACAAAATTTACATTTTGATCCTTTTACCTTTGATGACGTATAATTTTGCCTGAAGTGAAAATCAAAAAAAAAAACATCTTTATACAAAAGTTGGAGAGGATGAAAAAAGGAACACTTTTGTGAAAATTTTTTTAAAATTATGTTTTCGTGGAGCGGATATACTTATAGCACTTTGAAAAATAATAACTTTTTTGCCAGCATGATTTTCATTTTCTTGGGTTCAAAAAAAATGCTGAACATACATTTTGGATGAATTTTATCATTTTTTCAAATTTATGACAAAAAATTAACTAAAGAAATATTTTATTAAAATTTTAAAATTTTACAATCATCTGCAAAATGAAAAAATTAAACACAACACGTTGCGTATCCGCTCCATGAAGAGAAGATTTAAAAATGTTCCTTATACTTTTTTTCATTCTCTCCAACTTCTGTATGAAGATTTTTCTAAATTTTCACTTCCGGCAAAATTGTACGTCATCAAAAGTAGAAGGGTCAAAATGAAAATTTTGTCATATTGAAAAGGACAACTCAACTTTTTGTTTTCAATATAGAAAAGATATCGAGTGATAGGCGAGCTGTTTTCTTGGAAATTTTAAGGTAAAAAGTTTTTCCAGCTGAATTTCTTAATTTAGTATTGAAAAAATTACACTCAAACACAAATCCTGATTTCCCAAAAATGCCATTTTTCTATAATCCTTTTTATTGTGACCAGTGATGGGAAACTGAAACTGAAAACTAAAATTGAAAAACTGAAACTGAAATGATGAAAACTGAAATGATGAAAACTGAAAACTTAAACTGAAACTGAAATGAATTTCAGTCAAGTTTCAGTTTTTATTTTAAATTTCCTATTTTATTACACAGGTCGACGCAATTTTTGTGCCTGGGTTCCGTTTGCCAAATTTTGGTTGCTTTCAGGGTTGTGCCGAATCTCGTTCATTTTGATTCGAATCACGAATCACGAATCCTTTTCTTAGAAATGATTCGAATCACTTTCCTGAAAATGATTCGTGATTCGTGATTTTCGAATCATTTAATGAAAATCCAAAAATACCAAAATCCAGTTCAATTTTTCTGTAGTACCTCTTGCATACTAAAATATAATTTTAATTTTTAATCGATTTCAAAATGTGTAATTGTGTGACCTACAAATTCAAAACACCCCAATTCCCAAAATTCGACTGCGAATTGTACATGTTTTTAAAAAATTTGCGACTTCAGTTGATTTGGAAAAATTTTACTTCACGTCACTTCAAAATTTTACCACCTAGAAATTTTTTTCATTAACAATTATTAATCGTGAAATTTATTCTTAATTTTTTTCGTATCTTAATATTTTTTTCAAAATTTTAAAATTTTTACCAATTCTTGATTTTTTGTCGACATTTTTCAACTCTTAAAATTTTTTCTCCTAATTTTTTCCAACTTCAAATTCTTTTCTCAAACCTTCTCCTACTTTGCATTTTTTCTGAGAATTTTCATCGTTTTCATTTGAATTCAAAATTATTTTTCCAACCTAAGACTTTTCTCAATTTTTTTCAACTTTGAATTAATTTTTCTCATAAATTCTGAATTTCTTTTCCCACTTTCTCACCGACAAGAAATCTTCAATATACATGAATGAATGAATGAAATGAAATCGATTTTTTTGGGTGAAAAAGTGGGAAACAGTTGAAAAAAAATGAGAAAATTCTTAGGTTGGAAAAATAATTTTATATTCAAATGGGAAAAATGAAAATTCTCAGAAAAAATGCGAAGTAGGAAAGGTTTGAGAAAATAATTAGGAGTTGGAAAAAATTAGGAGAAAAAATTTTAACAGTTGGAAAATGTCAACAAAAAATTTCCTAGAAGCAGTTAGATTTTCCCCTGTTTTTTCGAAAGGCATAGTTTTCGAAATATTTTCGAGTAAATTTTTTATTGAAAATTTTTACTCCAAAACTTCAACTTGGAACGTTTTTTCCTTTTCCAACAATAAATTTAAAATTCTTACAATAAAATAAATTGTCAATTTTGCATGAAAAAATGCTAAAAAAGGTCACTAATAGCTCATTTGAAACATAATTTTACATAGATACAGAATTCAGTAAATACTCGTACTTTTATGACCAAGTGGTCACTTTATCCAAAAAAAAAAAAAAAAAACCACCTCAAATAAATGATAAACTTTCAGCAAAAATACAAAAGGGGGGAGGGGAAACTTAAAACTGAAACTGAAATCATTTCAGTTTCCCATCACTGTTTGTGACACATTCAAATATTTACGGCGCCTAGGTTAGGCAATTTAACGTACCTTGCTTTGACGATGTTCCAGCACTTGACCAGATTCGCCCACTTGACGCGACATCCCAAAATCTGCGATTTTGCATAATTTATTATGATCTACTAAAATATTACGTGCTGCTAAATCCCTATGTATGATCTGGGGGGAAAAAATTCAAAAATTTAGTAAATTTAGCCTTCGGATGGAATTTTCCTTCTACGAATAGTCGAATTTACTTGTTTATTTTGAAGATACTCCATTCCTCTGGCGACACAGTACGCGAATACGGTTAAATCTCGAGACGTTAACGTATCCCCATTATCAGAAAAGTTGAAGTAATGAGATCGTGTACGATGGTCTCTTAAAAATGATAACAGCTTACCGTACATTACGTATTCCATGATTAACATATAAGGTTCTGTAAGATGAATTATGAATTTACTTTAGTCAGCTGTCTTACGCACGCGAGCTTAATAAATGTGCTCGTAATTACACGAACCTTTTTCAGTACAACATCCTAATAAGGTTACAACATTAGGGTGAGATCCTAAATGCTGCATTATAACTAATTCTTTAATTAAGTCTTCTTTTTCGCGAGTAGATGAAATCTCTTTGACCATTTTTACCGCTACCAAACGTGTTAGTCCTTCATGGCCACTTATATCGTCCGCTTCGGCTTTCCAAACCTTAAAAAAATAAATTTTCATTATACTTAATACATTCGAAAATACCTATCGTATTATTATTTTTTGAATAATTTTCAACTCATCGACTTATTCGAATCACGAAAAATCAATAAAAACATTTACTTGTCCGAAATTTCCTTGCCCTAATATCGTCTGCAGGCGTAATTTATCCCGAGGAAACTCCCATTTGCTATTATTCGGCAAACTGATCGAAGAAAATGTTTTCTTTTCAATTTCCCAATGAGCCTGTAATCATGTCGAAAAAAAATCCTCGTGAATATATTTCTAATAAGAAAGTGCATCGACACTATAATACATCTAATCAACTAGGAATTAAATTGCCTTTATAAACGTGCAATTTAATAAAAAAAAATCTCACCATGTGATGAGGAACTCGTGGTAATTTTGTTGCAATCGGAGATGAAGTTACGCCTCCGTTGAATTCCAAAGGATTCCTGTTGTATTCGGACGAATATTCGGAGCCTTCGAAAATCTGTCAAACAATTTTAACCATCGGAATTAATAAGAGAGGAAAAAAAAGTGATCTTTACAACGTGATTTTACTACAGACACTTATGCACGTAAAATATACTTTAGGTTTAATGTACTAGGATATTACACATCAGTTTAGCTAGGTAGTTTGGCACAACTAGAGTAAGCAGAAAGTACAGTTAGTCCATAGTTTTTTTTTCTGCAGCATTGTTATCGTCAATGGCGGAAATTTAACAAAAGAAATTATCCAAAAGATTGTTATTTATACGTTTGAGAATATAGGTCAAGAGCCGCGAGTACAATGTTAAATATTTGTTGTACGGCGTTCTTAAATATAATATTCGTATTTTGCCTAATTAGCATAGCTATCGTTGGATGATTGTTTTTTACACGTTCAGAAGCGTGTTTGTGGATGGTCTCGAGAAGAATTTTCGACTATGAATGGTTTTCAGATTAAAGATAGCGTATAGTTTCGATTTCAACGTGTATGCAATTTTTTTCTCGAAAATAACACATAGGTATCTATTTTGGTGTTGAAATTATTATGAATTCTTCGGGAAAAATTCTCAGGATTTGGGTGATTTTTGATTTTTTTTTTGGAAATTTGAGACTCGAAAATTGAAAAAATAACTTGGAAAAAGTAACAAGGGAGGTATTCCAACCAGTAGTAAAATTTTGGACCTAAACAAAAATATATCCGAAATTTCGGGTACCCAAGTTCATTTCTCAAATTTTTGAAATTTAAAAATTGCCTCATCGCCCTGCAAGGTTTGAAACCTGGGTCTAATCAACGAAAAAAGCTGAAATTTAGTATATACTCCACCTTTCCGATGAAAATTTTTTGGATCTAATCATATCTAATGGTTTTAGATATGATTAGATCTCAGAAATGTCCCAATCGAATCATATCTGTTTAGATCTAATTAGATCTCATTAGATGTGACTTATTTCAATGCAATTTGATATAATTAGAATACGAATTTGATAATATTTTTCGGTTAGGAATTCAATAGTTGTGTGTGGGAAAAGTGGAGAGGGGGTGAGACTTAGAAAATTTCAATTTTCAAATTTTTCGAGTGATGTATCGAAGGAGGTGATGGCGAGAATTGGAAAATCTCAATTTTTCGAGTGATATATCGCAATCTATGTTTTCGAGGGCGTAGAATACAAATTTGACACAATTTTTCCGTGAGGAATTCATGAATTGAGTAGGGGAGGGGAGAGGAAGGTGGTGAGACTTGGAAAATTTCCATTTTTCGAGTGATATATCGAAATCTATGTTTTTGAGGGCGTAGAATACGAATTTTACAATATTTTTCCGATAGAAATTCAAGGATTGTGTGGAAGAGGGGTAGGGGTGAAGGTGAGACTTGAAAAATTATAAATTTTTCGAGTGATATATCAACATCTATGTTTTCGAGGGCGTAGAATACGAATTTGACTATATTTTTCCATTAGGAATTTGGTGGGGGAGGGGTAAAAAATGGTTGTGAGACTTGCAAAGGCTCTGGTGTGATTTGGGGGTCATTTGGCCCTTGGTGGAACTTTGACGAAATTTTTATGTCATTCGACTTGCCTATGTAGAAGATGATTTTTGAGCGTAAAAACGAATTTTTACCACATCCCCCGGGGACGGGGCCTCAAAATACGTGATTGTCAAGCTAAAAATTCGATCTCCGCGAGTTTTCAACCGATTTTTTTCAAACTTGGCACGTAGTAGAGGTACTCGAGGGGAGTACTCTGGAATTTTTTAAGATTTTTTCGATCATTATAATGACCTTAAATTTGACGTTGAAAGTTTAAAATCGCCTTAAGGGTTCACCGTTTTGGCAGGTGGTATAAAAAAAAAATCATTTTCATGTTTCTCACTCTATCTTACACCACTCAGGATTTTTTTCAGATTTTTTCGAGTGGTGGCCTACACGTGACGTTCGAAAAACCGATAAATCGGTCGTTTTACCTAGTACTTGAGAAATACACGTTGAAAAAAGGCAAATATGTTAATCGCAATTTTATTGCTGGAAAAGCTTCTATATGATGTCCAGAGTCTTTGATAAATTCGCATCGCTCCAGCCCCTATTGCTTTTTAAGAGGAGGGGAGGAGGTGGATCCCCTTATGGGGAAAAAATTGTTATTCACGTAAATGGGTTTGTAGGTAAAGAAGTACTCCCCCAAAAATTTTAGCCCCCCTCGACCTCAGGGGGCTGAGCCATTGGTTCCCAAAGTTGGACTTTTTTGGTTAAAATGACAAAAAATCGAGTTTTTCAATTACAAAATCGCCCCAAAATTCGAATTTTGAAAAACTTGGTATTTTCTGTGTACATTTTGAGGTGACGAATCCATCTAGCCCATAAAATTTTTCATTCGAATTGTTAACCCCCTTCCCATTACGGCCCTGTCGAAATCTATAATTTCGTCGGCGCAGAATACGAAGTTGACAATATTTTTCTTATAGGAATGAAGAGTTGGAGTAGAGAGGAGGTAAGACCTAGCAAAATTTGATTTTTGTAATTTTATCGAGTGATATATCGAAATCAACATTTTCGAATGCCTAGAATACGAATTTGACCATATTTTTCTCTTGGAAATGAAATGTTGTGATGAAGGGTGGGATGAAGGACTTTGAAAATTTGAATTTTGCAATGTTTCGAGTGATACCTATATCGAAATCTATGTTTTTGATTGAGGACGTAGGATATGAATTTGGATGTATTTTTTTTTTTTACGAATGAAGAGTTGAGTTGAGTGGCGGTAGGTAGGTAATCATATTCTTCGCCCTTGAAAATGTAGATTTCAATATATTGCTCGGAAAAATTGCTAAATATAAATTTTCGAAGTATCTTCAGCACCCATTTACTCCAACCCTACACAACCCTTCATTCTTAAAAATTTCAAAATCGATTTTTGAGTTCCCTAAAAAAATCACAAAAAATACACAAAATGATTGTATCGGCTCAAAATTTCAGGGGGCGATAGAGGAAAGATCAAGGTATTTTTAAGCTATTTCCGATGTTTCTATCTCAAAAAGTCTTTGATAAGTGGAAGTTTGAAAAAAAGATGTCGAAATATGGCAACCTTACTCTTACCTATTATAATTCGCTTTAAACTGTAAAAAAAATTGAATCTCAAAAGATAATAGCACTTTTAAAAAATTCTGATTAAAAAAATATGGATTTGATCCGACAGTTTCGAATTTTGAAAAATTATCCTTTGATAGATCAAATACCTAGACTATCAATATTATGAGTATTCTAAGTTTTTAGGAGCTAAAATTTATGTGAGCCATTTCTATGGGCTTTTCTTTATTGCTGGAAAATTCAAAAATTATTACTTGAAATCGCTTCCAATCGATTTGGGAGATCAAAAATAGGGTTTCTGCTAAATTTTAGGTATTTTCTTTGATTAGTTCAAATTTTTATACTTTGCAGGGTGACAGAATAATTTTAAAAGTTTCAAAAATTCGCCAAAGTTTGAAATTTGGATATGGGGTTTCATCATGATGTACTTTTGATTTATTTTTGTTTCGGTCCAAAATTTATGGCTGGTTGAGATACCTTGCTCATGAAAAAATTCTAAAACGAAAATTCGCCAACTTTTTGGAATTTTTTCAAAATAACGAATTTAACAATAGGATATTTTTCAAATTTCTCTCGTCAATAAAGTTATCAATTTTTTGGGGGATTTTTTTTTGCTATTTTTAACACTAGATATTTTACTCAAGTTTTGTTCAAATTCAAATAATGGTGATTCGTTTTTCACGTTTTTCTGGTAGTTTTGGGCATTTTTTACCATTTTCGAGCAGTCTGAGCCATTTTCAATTACCTGAGACCGTAAGCAGACAGTCTGGGAGCAATTTTTAACCTCGAGGCTGTCAACGAGTAGTTTGGGGTAAGTACGTACTTATTAGGTAATTTTTTTTTTTATTTTCAAACACTTTTTCAAAAATCCTGTAGGAATAGTTTTTAATTGATTGATTTGAAAATCAGAAAAAAACGAAAACCAAAAACGTTAAAATATCTTACCGTTTCATTTAAACTGAAGGAAAATATTTTACATACCATAGTTATGCATTTTTTAAAAGTAAGTATTGCTCTATAGCATGACCAAGTTCAAGAAAAAAATTTAAAAAGAATTCTTGATTTTTCAAAAGATACTAGATATGTATCTCAAAAAATCAACACTGCCATGGCCTTTTGAAATTGTCAGAACTCAGAAGTCCAAGGTAAGTTTTTTTTTCGTTTTTCAGAAAATAATCAATTTTTTCAAAATTTGTTTCTTAAGTCAACCTATAAAACGGGAAGGGGAGACCAAATTTCGACGACTAAACTGAGTAAAAAACCGAATAAAAATCGTATTACTCACCTGTTTCTTATTCTGACTAAGTATCATCTTCGTAATAAGAAAAATCCCGATAACCAGCGGAATAACTCCCAATCCAGCCAGCACATAGGTAATAATATGAAACCCGACTTGATACCCAACAGCATACTCCTCGGTACTGGGTTTACTGGTAGCTTTAGCTGCGAGCTTCGGCGTAGTCGACGATACTGGCACCTCAACTCTGGTAAAATTCAGCAACGACGATTTGGAAAATATGGCGTAAATTTGCGATCCACCGGAGGTTGAATTCTCCAGTAAACTTTCATCAGTCTCGACACTCGTACGATACCTCCAATTCTCCGTATTCTTCTCAGTATTCTTATTATAGGCGATAATCGAAGGCGTCGACGAATTATATTGATCGTATTCCCCAGACACTGGTAAATTCTCTCTCTCATTCACCGTCACAATAACCACCGTTGGTTTCGGATTAAACAATTCATTGGTGGTGATTTCAGCATCGACCAAATCCGACGACTCGGGCTCAGATTCAGTGGTGGGATTCCCAGCTCCGAGCAAATACTCTACATTGGCATCGGATAAATTCAAAACGCTGACAATGCTTGGCTGGACCTGATACTGCTTCGTGTTGGTTTCAGGTCTATCCGAGGAAGTAGTCGAATTAAAGACAGGCCTAATCGACTGCGATTGCAACTGAGACATGAGGATTGGTTTGGAAAACTGCAAATTCCTGGTACTGGTTCGGGCAATTTTCGGAGTATTTCTTTGGTAAAACGTTAGACTGGGACGATTGGTCGATTGAATAGGTTTATTTTTATTCAACGCCGAAAAAGAGACACCGCTGGAGTTGTACGTAGCATCGAACGATTTCTCGGATTTGGATTTCTTGCGAGTCTCATCGTGTTCCACAGGTTTTGGGGTATCTGCCGAGGAAACGTACGGTTCCGAGGGTACCGTTAGCTCATCATTGTTCGATTTAACCGATACCGAGGTTATGACAGCGGTAGATAAAATTTTCGTAGTGAACTGATTGGATATCGGTGTTGTAACGTCGACAGACGCCACAGCCGGCGATTCCGTTACTTGCGACGTACCGATGGTTTTAAACGTTGTCGAAGAATCGATTCGATTCTTCGGCATCTTCTTTGGCTCAGGTTTCTCGGTCGGTTTGACTTCTTCGGCTTTCGAAGTAGTCGTGAAATTGTACTGGCATAAGGGGATGTTTTGATTAATTTCTCGTTTCAGTGTTTTATTCGCACTGGAGCCCGAATAAGGACGTCGGATTCTGTAAGGAGGAATACAGACGGTAGAATTTGCCAAGGTCGCATTGGTTGTTGACGGTTTGGCGGTAGATCTGCGATAATAATTGGCTAAATTGGTACTGGCGACGTGGAGTCGATCGTTGGGCACGTGGTTTTTCTCGATGGTTTTCCTATCCATCGTCACGTCCATATCTTCGTGAATAGGTTCTTCTTCGGAAACAGCCAACGGTTTAGGAGGATCGACCGGTCTGCTGCGTATTTCGGTTAGCAAACTGTCGTAGAAATTTACATGGCCTCGAGGAGCAACCCCTCCTGCGGCGATTTTACGCCCGAAATCAACATAAGGCACATGGTCTTGGCCGAAACTCTGCTCCAGCGGCTGGAAATTGCTGGGTTGATTTTGCGACGTATCTGTAGGAACTGGTTGAGTCGAAGAGAATAAAATTCTTCTTCTTTTTTTACGATGTGACGGCGTATTGAAATTCGAGCCGCTGGTCGAATTGCCATTGTCGGCCGAGACTACTCTGGCACTAGTGATTCTTTGAATCTTCACTCGGCTGCTGCCAGCGCCGTTGTTGCCCATGTCCTCGTTACCCGCAACATTCTTGGCTTTATCATTAATAACCGCGGTATTGATTTGTTTGACGTTATCGTCATTGTCTGAGGTATCGTTAGTTTTAGCATTGTTCGCCGCGCTGGCTTTATGATCATTGTTACTCGTTGGTTTGACGCGAACGCGGTCGTCGTCGATGCTGACGCCATCGTCGCCGATGGTAATTAGTAAATTCGCGGTATCGTTTACATTAGACTTAATTAACTCTTTGGTATCTGCTGGTGGATCGATATTGTCTGATGACGCGATCGTGTTGTTTTTTTGCTCGTTCGGCGATGACGATGGTGATAACTCGTGCCACATTCTTTTATGCTTGTGTTTCGTTTTGATCGAATGCCGGCTACGGATCGTATCGGTGGTTTTGGAAGCGTCGTCGATGCCATCCGAGGCTTTTGCGGCCGGGCTGCTGCTGATCGTGTCTTCGGTGAGGAGTCTGTGTTGACGGAAGCGTTTCGTTTCCTTGTATTCGCCACCGCCGCCGGCCGAAGAAGTTCGGTTCGATTTTTCGGTACCGTTCGTGTTTTCGTTTCCTGAAACAATAAAAATAACGCGTGGTTAAAATCACGTAAGTGAGGAAGAGCGAGGAGGGATTTTTCGCGAAATTTCCAAAGCGTAATTGATATTGGCAAAAAAACAAATTGTATGCAGTTAATCTTCGTATGGAGATACTGCTCAGAATAATTATTTGATGTTTGGACATCGTGCCACAAAGATTCATATCCAAAAAACTACCGTATATATTCGAGTAACACTTGAGGGTGGGGGTGAATTATTGAAAGGGAGCCTCAAGCACGGGAATTGTTTCTAAATCTTAAAACATCTTGGTGAGAGAATGGGTGATGATTTTTTTTTTCTTTTTTAAAAAAATTGTTACACTTCCTTCCAAGTATTTTAATCGAACAAAAAAAATGTATTTTTTACAAATACTTTTCATAAAGACTTCAAATTTTTTAAAAATACCTAACATTTTTCGGGTAAAATTGAATTACTTTATAAATTCCCTCCTCTCCCCTCATGTCCCAGGGAAAAGTAAAAAAGGTTTTCGATGACTCGAAATAAGTACCTAATTGTAATAAACATACTCATTAAAAAAGATTTTTTATAAAAAGAAACGAATTGCCAAAGTACATTTACCCCGAGTTATTGGGGATATTAAAAAAAAAACATTTTCAGAAGAAAAAAAAACAAGGAATCAAGACCACTTTTTGAAAATGACCAAAAACAAACCATAAATTGAACGCTTGATAGCCTATACCTGATTCATCATTAAAATGCTTTCGTGTAGTAATTAGTTTGGTGGGGGGGGGGGAATAACGAGAAACAAAAAATTGTTTTCACACAAAAAACAGATACCTAATTGAACTTATTATCACAAAAAAACCTCGAAGATTTCTTTATTCGCACTTGTTTAGGGTTATTCAAGAAAAAAAATTTAACAACAAAAATAACCAGTAGGTACTTATTGGTGAAAATCGTACCATTTCCAAGGAAACCCAAAAAAAACAAAACAAATTTCGAAAAAAAACCAAACAGGTAATTTTCAGAAAAACTAAAAAAAACGTAGGTACCTTGGACTTCTGACAATTTCAAAAAGTCATATATGTAGTGTCGATTTTTTGGACTACCTTTTAAAAAATCAAAAAAATAATAATTTTTCTCATCAAAAAGGTAAGTAATTGTGTTTAGAAAAATGTTGAAAATTCAAAAAATCATGTTTTCTGAAAAAAAGACGAATTGAAAAATTTTTACATAAATTGAATAATCTACTTGAATTTGTTTTATCAAAATTCCATCAAATCATTGATGACAAAAAAGTTCATACGAATTCTTATGAAATTTAATTACCACGCTCTAGGTTCGATTTCATACAATTTGATCAAATTCAATTTTGAAACTGCCAGATTTAATGTCATGTAATCTTATCCGATAACTTTTTGGATAAGTAAGTAAATTTTCAATAAATTATTTAGTGAATATAAAATCATATGTGAGGAATCCGATGTATCATTTTTTCTGGGGGGGGGGAGGGGTGAAGTTGAAAAATGATGCAAATGATTTTTTTTTTCAATATTGAATAAAATTGGATCTACCAATAAATGAAAAAGTTATAAGTTATTTCAAATTTTGAAAAATTCCGAGGCAAGAGCAAATTAGTCATTCAAAATTTTTTGAAATTTTCATCAAATTGGTTCAAGATTTAGAAAAAATTTCTGTTTGATTGAACACAAATTAGAAGAGGCAACCGCACTTCCCTTTCTTTTAAAAAATTGAAAAAATTACATTGAGAATTGACAACAATAAGTTAAATTTGCAAAAAAGGGTCATTTTCTCTGAAAATTTGAGAAAAAATTCTCTTTGAGTACTTGAGCAAGAAAATAGAGATTTGTAGGAGAAAACTTCTATTTTTTCACTCTCTCAAAAATGTTCTTTCTAATAGTTTCTGGGAGTATCTTCCAATTCTTCATCAATTTTCCAAATAAAAAAAGGGCTACGGGCAGCATCACGAACAAAATCGTCGCGAAATTTCATTTTTTTTTTTTTGCAAATATGGATATCATTTTAGGAGACAACTTCTTCAAAAATTATCAAAAAAATGGGGAAGAAAATTATAAATTTTAATTTAATTGGGAATCGTTTGGAATCAACAGTCAGTCATTTTCTAACAAATTAATAATCCGAAGTTGGGATTTATGATGGCGGTGAGAGAGGAAGGGAGAGAGAGATAAAGGAAAGAAGTTTCAAACCTTGAAAATTTCTCATACAGAATACAAATTTTATTACTTTTTTCAAAACAAATGAAAAGAAATCACTTTTAATGGCAATAAACGCCGAAAGTGATTTTTTATTCAACCCAAAACAAATCACCATTTTCACAAACTTTTTGATGAAAAGATAATTTTTCATCAAAAGAGGTTATGGTAATTTCATGAAAGAATGAAAATGGTATTTCATGAAAGGAGGACAAAAACTCAAAAATTTTCATCTGTTCGTGAGATCGACTTTTTCACGATGTTTTTTTATAATTTTCGACATTTTTCTGATTTGGTACGCAAATGTCTCAAAAAAAGTCACCACTTTCTAACCTAATTCCATTTTCATATCATTAGTCTGCGGAGAAGCTGCCTCTTTTCTCAAAATCACTTTTTATTCATGGGAAAATTCAATGTAATGATAAAACACAATGTTTTTTTAAATTCATTCTTCCAAGCTGCGAACGAATGAAATAAATTACAATTGAAAAATAATCTAAGTATGAAGTCAATTTTCAGTATTTTCTGAAATTTTCCACTTCTGTCTTTCAGCCTCAAATTTATGTCACAAGAAATTTTTAAGACCAAACTCAAATTCAATTCTACCAATACGTAATTTATCTGGAAAAAAATCGCAATCTTTCAAATCCATCTCTCCGAAGAATCATTTCATCAACAGCGTGACTTTTCTCTCTATTTTATTTCAGGTAGATACGTTTTTCAGCAAAAAATCTCAATTATAATTTCTGTTCCTGATCGATCAACGTTCTATTTCCTGAAAAACGAATACTCACGATCTTTATACCCAAGTAGGTAAACCAACTCTAAAGAATGCCTATGCATTGACCACCATCCACCAAAACGATGATCCCCACGATAACCTCCGACAACCTCAGCTTCATCTTTCGTACACATCTCACCTAATTTACCTACGACCGACGGCGACGATTCCAAGAACGAAGAATTTCGTATTTCACAATCGAATGCGGCATAGCACGGTATACGTCGATAACAAACATCATCGACAACGCATTGTTTATACGAATACTTCTCTATTACAGCCCACGATCGCACGTAATCAACATCGTGGGTTAAACTTAACACCGTACCTACGATTCTCTGAAAGAAAAATTCAGCCGACGGTCATGCTGAAAATGAAAGTAGTACCAGGGCGCGAGGAAAGTGCTACAAACCAGTTCCACTCACTTTCCAAAAAAGAAAAAAAAATGAACAGACACCGAACTCGATTTTTTTACGAGTATAGTTAAATGAAGAGCTATAAACACTAGCGTAAGTATAACCAGTTTGTATAGTGTTATTAAAAGTGCACTGGAGTAGATTTTATAAAAGGCGCCGGTCATCGTAATTCGTATCGACGGAGCTACCACAAACATAAATCTACTTTCTCCGAATATATTCCCGAATTAAATGATACCGATTGATCAAATGGCATTTTAATACTATTTTACGTAATCATTTACCTATGTCCTACGCAGCCTCGGAACAAAGACTATATTCAAATGAGCTTATTTAATGGTCTATAAATCTCTCTCGAGTATAAACAATTCAAACGTACATATGTTTACTCAGTTCACCCAGTCGATGCAGCGATCCATACAAGAAAGGTATCTCAACTGACAGTAAAATTTTGAGCTTAAACAAAAATAAATCGAAAGTACGTCTTAATAGAATCTCATATCCAAAATTTCCGGAGCTGAAGTTCAATTCTCGAATTTTGGCGAATTTTTGAAATTTCAAAATTGCCCCATTGCCTTGCTCTGCAAAATATGAAAATTTGATCTAATCAAAGAAAAAAAAGAAAATTTAGTATATACTCCATTTTAAACCTCCCAAATTGATTGGAAGTGGTTTTGAGACGTTTTGGAGCCTACAGAAAATTTTGAAATTTTCCAGCAATGAAGAAAATCTCATAAAAATGGTCTTTATGAATTTCAGCATCTAAAAACTCAGATTACCCATATTGATGGTCAATTTGATCGATTAAAGCGTAATTTTCCGAAATTCGAAACTGCTGTCTGGTCAAATCCATATTTTTCTCCAGCAAAAATTTTTCAAAGAAATTGAGAAATACACCTCAGCATACGCATCGAGGTAAAAAGCTGGTAGATACCTATTTTCGATCTCTCAAATCGATTGAAAAAGTTTTTAAGACGTTTTGAAGCCTCCACATTTTTATGGAAATTTCCAGCACCGAAGAAATGCTCATAAAAATGGTCCATATAGACTTCATCATCTGTAATCGCAGATTATCCATATTGGTAGCCTATTTGGTCAATTAAAGCTCGATTTTCCAAAATTCGTAACTGCCTGATCTAATTCATATTTTTTGTCAGAAATTTTTTTGTAAAAATTTGAAATTTGATCCTGCAGTTACGAATTTTGAAAAATTTTGCTTTAATTGATCAAATAGGTAAATTTTATGGATAATCCGCGATTATAGATGCTAAAGTTCGAATGAACCATTTTTATGGACATTTCTTCGGTGCTGGAGATTTCCAAAAAAATTTGAACGTCTCGAAACAGTTTCTAATCGATTCCACCAATTGAAAATGTAGTCCAGTCAATAAAGCTATTTTGAGAGAAAATCCAATCATAGAAGGTAATAGAGCTTTTTTTGCTGAATATTGTCGAAAATGGTGCCCTAATCAAAGTACTTCGACCCATTCCAATCACCCAACCCACCCCATCGCTAATCCCTCTTCCCTTCGTGGTGGATTAAAGCCTCCAATATCTGTTTTTTGTTTCTATTTTATTTTCTTTGCAATTTTATGAAAAAATATTCTACACCCATCTTTTAAAAACAAATTTTTATATTTTCAAAATTAACCTAATATCAGAAAGTCAGACCCTAAAAATCACAAAATATTTTTGCTCGACGCTACTTTGCGCGATGCTGACTTGTAAAAACAAATTTTTATATTTTCCAAAGTCAGAAATAGGCAAAAAAAAAGTTTTAAAACCTAAAAGTCACAAAACATTTTCTAATTTTTCCAAGCTTTTAAAAGTCCAACAAAATGCCAGAAAGTCTCTAAACACCTGAAATAAAATTGCTAGGCAAAAAATAATGGTAATTGGTAAGTAAAGGTCAAAAATACCAATCATAAAGTTTCCACCACCAATGTTGACAGGAAAAAACATATCCGTGTTAACAACATTTTCTTTCAGAGGAAACTTTACTTCATTTTTTTTTAGGACTTTTGGGACACCGTGTCTGAATTAAAAGTTTGTTGGAACACTATGTCCCAGTTAAGTTTTAAATTGATGTTTTCAGGACACCATGTCCAAATTTAGATTTTTTTAGGACTTAGTGGCTGAAATTGAAGTTTTTTGAAACATTATGTCCTAATTTAGGGTTTTTGGGACACTATGTCCCAGTTGAGTTCCAAATTAAGGGTTTTAAAACATCATGTCCAAATCAATTTTTTTTTTTTTGGATTTTGTGGCTAAAATTTATGTTGTTTGGGAGATTGGGACATTATGTCTCCAAGTCCCAGTTGAGTTCCAAATTAGGATTTTCAGGCATCATGTCCAGATTAAGGTTTTTAAGGATTTTTGCGGCTAAAATTTATGTTTTTTGGGAGAATGGGACATTATGTCTCCATGTCCCAGTTGAGTTCCAAATTAGGATTTTCAGGCATCATGTCCAGATTAAGGGTTTTTAAGGTTTTTGTGGCTAAACTTTATGTTTTTAGGAACATTATGTCTAAATTTAGGATTATTGGGACACTATGTCCCAGTCATATCATCTAGGCATCATACAGAACATCTCATAGTTACACAAATTAGCCTTTTTTCGAGGACTTTTTTCACTTTATTTTCCCGGAAAAATTCGAAACTCTCATTTTTCGAAACTCTACCACTCCACACCTATTCAAGTTACAGAAATAATTGATAGCTCATTTTTTGGGTAATTCAATGTAGAATAAAATATCTGCAAAGCATTTTTTCATAAAATTGCTTCGAAAATGAAATAGAAAAGCCAAAAACAGATTTTAGGGGCTTTAATCAACCATAGTCTATGCTTGGGTTTACCTTCAAAAAAGCTTTATTGACTGGACCAATGGGACATTTACCCACTTACAGCTTTTTACCTCAACGGGTACTCTAAAAACGTATTTTTCAATTTTTTCGAAAAATTTTTGCTGGAGAAAAATGTGGATTTGACCTAGCAGTTACGAATTTCGGAAAATTGTGCATTAATCGATCAAATAGGTTATAAATATGGGTAATCTGAGTTTTTAGACCGTGCGATAGTTCATTGGGCCATTTGTACCTTGGGCTTTTCTTCATTGCTGGAAAATTCAAAAATTTTCTGGAGGCTCCAAAACGTCTCAAAACCACTTCCAATCGATTCGAGAGGTCGAAAATAGGATAAATACCAAATTTCAGCTTTTTTCGTTGATAAGATCAAATTTTAATTTTTTCCCCAGCACAATGAGGTAATTTTGAAACTTCAAAAATTCGCCAAAACTCGAAAAATGGACTTCAGCACCGGAAATTTTTAGATATGGGATTCTATTTAAATATACTTTCGATTAATTTTCGTTTAGGCCCAAAATTTCAACTACCTCCTTCGTTAGGAGGAAAAAAATACTGATCCGTGGCTTAGATACCATCGAGAGCCATCAAATTTGAGAACCTCTACGTAAATAGGCCTGATACACCTCAGGCTACGGTACCACGCCTTCCACAGCGTTGATCCGCTTCACCGAATCGATTCATCGCAGGAAACTAGCAGGTATTTTTCACTCGATCGACCTATTACCCATGCTGCGTATCGTTTAATCGTCAAATTATACGTACCGCAGGCACAGGCCGCAGTTAGCCGAGCGTTTAACAAATCAATTAAATGTGATGAGCCGGAAATCCATCGAATGTAAACATCAATTTGGCGAACCCATCGCAGCGTTCGATTCACCCAACAACGTCAAAGCAACCGGTTAATAATTACCTATAATGCTATGCAACGATACCGAGGACCAATTAAAAATCACGTGCTTGGCAAAAGCTACCAGGCTACCACTGCTCCGAAAATATTTCATAACTGGCAGAATGGTTATCGATGTGAAAAATAATGAAAATATACTCGGGCAGGATATTACGACTTATTTACACAGATGAACAAGTAACCTACAAAAGAATTGCATTTCGCTGTTTTTTTACAGTAAATTTATGTAATTGCGCCTCGTATTACGCCAGCATATTGGATTGCGATCATAGAGCACATATCCTCTTCGAAGATTTGCCCGTTTTGTGGTATCAGCATTGTGGGACGCGTATCAGTCGTGATGCCGAAATACCTCCATCAGATGCATTATGCAGCACGATTTAGATCATCATGTCGTCTCTTACTGTAAATACATGTACAGTAGGTATAGGTTTAGGTAAGGTATACATTTTATAACTGTATGCTCTGGCTTCTTCTAAACGGTACCAGTATCGGGTATTATTTAAAACATAAAACGTGATCATATCTTTTAGCGCTTTCAGACAAAACAACACCGGAGAACGGATCCCACTGTATACGGTAAGATTGAACTTACCAGAGTTGCCTATATTGGTTTGTTACCGCACATTTAATAAATAGCGTTCACTTCCGTCTTCTCAAGATATCGACATGTTGCCCGAGAATCGAGACACCGATGCCGATGCCACGCACAAGGCACCGCACCGTAGGGTGGTAAAATGCATTTTTTGCTTCGCAGCTTGGTGCGTTGAATCGTGAACCTTCTTAGCAGGAGTTAAGTGAATTGAGGAAATACGCTGATTGCATACTTACGAATTTGTGTTTAAGAGTTTTAATCGCGCGTGTATAGGTATCAGGTAGTTATCGAGGTATTTTTTTTGTGTGGATAAGTGTTGGAAAGGATTGGCTCAGTGTGGGTAATATTACGTATAAGTGGCGAGAGGTAGAAAAAACCATTGAGTATGGCAATGACAGAGACTGCAAAGTCGTAAAGATAATTGCATGCCATTTTATATAAGGATATGAGGTTAATGATGATGAGCCTTTGGGTTGGAAATTTCATATTTTTTACCGAGCGCGGCTCGTTTAATAGGTAATACTACGTTTGTGGCATTGAAAAAAGAAATTCATTTTTTTTGACGTCTAGTTTAACAGATAGGCAGATACAGTACATAATTTCGCCAGTTTTCCATGAATATTCGGAATTATGCGATTTTTGCACTTTATTTTTTGGTTAAGGAAAAAATTGTGGTCTGATACAATGAAATATTGAAAAAATTCGAGCCATCCTTCCATAATTCAACTCTCAATTCATTGAAACCAAAACTGAACTTACAACAAAAAATAAGTTTGTAACTACATGGTAAAATAGATCATGTCTCTTGGGCCATTTCTTCAGTCTCTTTCTATGGTAATTGGTTATTTTGGGCCTCTTAATTCTTAAAATAAGTAATTGGTATTTTTCAAACCCAAAAAATATGACTTTTTTTCAAAAAATATTAGAACTTTCTTCTAAAAACGCTGCGAGATTCTTTCAAAAATTATTAACCCCCCTCTCCCTCAAATTGTGTGCTATTTCTCCTAAATATATTCTGACGTTAACCCCAAAGCGTTTGGGACTTTTCAAACCAAAAAAAAAATGATAACTTGTTTTTCAAAAAATATTAGAACTTTCTTCTAAAAACGCTGCGATATTCTTTCAAAAATTATTGACCCCCTTCCCTCTCAAATTGTGTGCCATTTCTCCAAAATATATTCAGACTTTAACCTCAAAACGTTGGACTACTACTACAGAAATTCTGTGTCTTTCCAAAACATATCATACTGAAGCCCCCCCCCCCCTCATCACAAGTTTTCACGAAGGTATGTTAACACATATTTACTCCTCCAAAAATTGTTTAAATTCTTTCCAAAAATATTATTTTTTTAAATGCAGCAACTTTTTCTTCGAAAAATGTAGCGACATCTTTTCCAAAAACTTGGGTAGATACGTTTTTCAGCAAAAAATGTTGTGGCACAGCTATGAAAGATGTATGAACCGGGTTCCTCAAAAAAGTGTTATGATGTATGAAAGTTTCCCCGGAAAATTGTGATGAACTCTCCCTCAAAAATGATTATACCATCATTTTAAAAAAATGTAATGGCATTTCCTTAAACATGAATTTTTTTCTTCTAAAATTGTATGACTTTCCTTCCAAAAAATGTTATAACTTATGATCTTATTCCCAAAAATAATATGGCTTTTCTCCAAAAAGTGTGATGACTTCCACCTCCAAAAATGTTTTGATTTTTTTTCTTGAGAAATTTTATATGACTGTCTCAGAAAAATTACATGACATATTTCCCTAAGAAATATGTACCAAGGATCACATTTTTCTGATTTTTCAAAATGAAAATTGAAAAGTCAATGATATCCCCTAAAAAAAATGTTATCGCATTTTCCTAAAAATATTATGATTTTTTTCAAGTAAATGTTATAAGGTTATTACCCCTCCCCTTCCTCCATTCCTTCCTCCTTCCCTCCCAAAAAACGTTATAACTGTACTTCCAAAAATGTTTGGCTTTTCCTCAAAAAGTACCTATGTTGATTTTCATCTCCAAAAATGATTTTTTTTTCTTCAAAAAATGTCATGACTGTTGCTAAAAAAATTACATGGCATATTTCCTCACAAAAATATCATCACCTTTCTCTCCCCCAAAAAAACATTAAGGAGATACACCTCAAAAAATGTCGTATCATTCCACTTCTCAAATTGAAAACTCAATGACATCCGCTCCAAAAAAATGTTATGACTCATTTTCCTCCAAAAATACTAAATATGCATTTACCTCTCAAAATAGTACGACATTTGACATTTTTTTCTAAAAAATATTGACTTTCCCTCTTCTTACTCATTGAAAAATGTTATGAACTTATGATATCCTTTCCAAATATTATGACATCCTTCCAAAGTATAAGAACATTTTTTCCAAAAAAAGTTACATTAAATTTTCCTCAAAAACATTAAGTACTTACCTTTTATATTTTCCTCATAGAATGTGATGACATTTTCACCAAAAAATGCTACAAAATTGTTTTCCAAAAAAATATAATGACTTCAACCTTCTCTGAAAAACGTTGCGAACGTGTGATTTTTTTTTTTAAATATGAGTTGTTATCTTAAAAAAAAGTGAAAATTTTGACTTACATATGCAAAAATATTCTGATTTATTATTTTTAATAAATGTACATATGTAGGTACCTTAGAAGTTTATTGGAAGGACTTCTTTTTGAAAAATGTTGCGACCTTTTTTTTCATCGCCTGCACAAAATTTATGTCAACCTCCCCAAAAAATGTATTGGCATAATTTCAAAAATTGTCACTGGCGATATTTTCAAAAAATCTTGTGATAGATAGTTACTTGTTTTCTCCCAAAAAATATTAGGACATTTTTTTCAAAAAAAAATATTTGAACAACAGGCTGTAACTAAGCTTTTTCTAAAAATGTATGGACCATCCACATCTTTCCTCCAACTGAAAACTTAATTACTTACACAGTTTTCTAAAACGTGGAAATAGATTTCATCCTCAAAAATTTTTGAGATTTTTCCCCATTGTTAAAACGTTTATCCATTCTTTAAAACAAATTGAACTTCTTAGTAAAAATTTAAAATGAGGAAAATTTTGATTTCGAGTTGGAAAATTGAAATTTAGTAATGAAAATTTTCTCTCATCGATCTCTTTTAATAATCCTATTTCAATGGGATGAATCGAAGGGTCGTTGAAGAATACCGAAAAGAGAAAATTGGTACTAATTTTCAATTTTTCATCTCAAAATGAGAAATTTCTTTTTTTCCAAATTCAAATATTTCAAAATTTTCAACTGAACCAATAATTTTTCTCAAGTTTTTTAAAAAAATATAGTTTTTGGATATTTTTTGCTCATGGTATTGCGCCTAAAAAATCGATTTTAATTTTTATTAACTCATAAAAGAAACATGTTGACATCTATCAATGGCTTGATTTGCCATTAATTCAAGTTGGTCGAAATTAAATATCAATAAAGTATTCAAAATCTTCCTCAAGAAATATTCAGTTTTCTTTCCAGGAAGACAATTCCTTTTTATTAAATAGGTACATTTGGTTGCATACCTGATACCATCCTTAATAGTCTCTTTTAAAACATTAAAATTTCCATCTACAATTAGAAGTTGGTTCTTTCCTGGTTTCTTAAAAATTGTCATCCAGTTACCTACTTGTACTTCAGACCTACATATATTTAACAGACCAACATTCCGGCGACAACTTAAACCTAAATTAATTACGCAATTGTCACGGGTATTTTAAAACAAATGGTCTAGATACCTGTACCTACCATTCTTGCGTATGTTATTAGAATCGTAAACGTTCATTAACGAATGCCTAATAAATTCGTTTACCAGACATTACATAAAATATGCCGATCTCGATTGTATAATAATGGCGAGAAAAAGTCAAAAATAGAATCACAGGAAGAAGATAATTATTACAAAGATTTTCAATTACTATCGCAATAAAAATATACGCAGAGAGGAACTAAGCCGATGCACTTTGACACTCCGTTACATAAAACGTTTCAGGCAGGTAGATAGGTATTAGGTACCTATAAATTGTCGGAAAAAGACGCCTAGTTGTGAATTTTTATTCTTCATTTTACGTAATAACAGTTACTATTTCAGAAGGTATACACATTGACACAGATACAATTATGTTTATAATTGGATGGCCTAAGGTCTAAAGAGTACCAGGTACCCGGTACCTACTTCAAGTGGGTCGTAGGTCACTGCAAAATTTTTCAAGTTGCTCATATGAACCGGCGAATTAAAATCCGAAAACGATCCGTTGACTATTTCTTTTCATCATTAGTTATTTATTAATAAATATACTTTATGGTCATTGTTGCTGCATGCGAATTAATTATGCATAGTTTTTTCTTTTTGTTGACGTTTGCAAGGTACTCGAGTTGCAACTAAGATGACGATGAGAAAAATAATGATGCCGAATGTTACTTGTACTTGTACTCGGTATGTACTCGTGTTTTTATATACTAAATCATCATCTCCCTCGGTAACATGATTCTTTTGTGTGTTAATGAACAGATCACAATTGGCTTCGAGGTGTAGGTAGGTAGACGGACAGAAATATTTATATATTTCATGGTCGACGAATAATAATCATAATATTTCACTTACGATATCCATTCGGATTGCATTCGATTGGTGGATCGTAGCGTCGTTTGGGAAATACGCATTTTAGTCGACTACAAATTTGACACCTTCGAGGTACCATATACAATGGAAGATAATAATACGGCAGCCCACAGAAATACATCCTTTTCCCAGTATTTACAATACCTTGAACCCAATATTTCTATTGCAAATACAAATATAAGTAAATCTAGATTGTTGAAACTTTTCATTATGGGTAAGTACTGTTTGGAATGATGATTTCGAAAAAAAATCACCAGCCATATTTCGGCATCGTTTTGTCAAAATTGCAACATCCAGAGTAGTATTGGTTATTTCCCAACAGTTTCAAAAGAGTATTAAAATTGGTAAAAATCGTAAAATCGCGATTCCTTATTTTCGAAGGAAAGTTTCAAAAGTATAACTAAAAAAATTCGTAATAGCAAAAACTGTTCTTCATTGAATTTTTTCGCATAAGGTATGCACCACGATCAATTTTTTCTGTTCTTCTCGAAATTCAGAAGCTTAACTCTTCAAAAAAGTCTTGAAAATTGAAAAAAAATAACTGAAGGGAACTGAAGAAAATGAAGCACATATACTGTATAATCGAATGAGAGGAGAGAAGAAGGGTGGCATGAGCACCTACGAGCACCTACACAAGGCTGGAGAGGTGCAATCATAGGCGTACCCAGGGGGGGGGTGCTAAAGGGGCTCGGGCCTTCTGATTAAGTTCCTCAAGGAAATTTTTCATCGTAAAAATGTCATAAAGAAGTGTATTTTTTTGCTTTTCAAACATGACTCTTCAAATAATTTTGCTGAGGTAGGATAACATGCTAAAAACCAAAAAAAAAAAAAAGGGGGAAAACCCAGCAAAATTTCCAAACATTCCTTAAAAAACTGAATACTTACATGATTCAATTCTGATTTTTTTTTAGAGATTAACTTTAGATCCGAGAAATCATCTTAAGGGGATTCAGGGGACCTTCGAGTTGAGTAAAAAGGGCTAAAATGTACCATTTGAGACCCCCCCCCAGGTAGTTCCTCGAGTCTAAAGTTCATCTCTAAAAATCAGAATTGAGTCATATATCTAGATTACCAAGGAATATTTGAAAATTTTGCATCATTTTTCTCCAAATTTTTTTAAATCGTTTTTAGCATGTTTTCCTAAAAATTGGATTCATTTTGAACCGGTTTGAAAAAAGTGGAGATATCAAAAAAAGTTTGAAATGAAAGTTATAGAGAGGTGAAAACTGAACATTTCTCGTTCTGCAACTTTTTTTTACATCTAGCAATGGAGAAGAGGCGTTAAAAATGATAAACTTATATGTACTTGAGTCCTTTGCACCATGACTTCTTTCCATTGCAATATGGAAAAAAAGTTGCGAAACGTAAAATGTTCAGTTCTTAATTCTCTACAACTTTTATTTCACACTATTTTTGATATATCCATTTTTTGATAACTCGTTATCGACTTGCAAAGAAAAAATTTTACTCCAGCCTTTTGTACGATAACTTCTTTCCATTGCAAGGTGGGAAAAAAGTTATGGAACAAAAAATGGTTGTTTTTTAATTCTCTACAACTTTTGTTTTAACCTTTTTTTCATATCTCCACTTTTTTGGATATTATTGACAACTGGTTCAAAACTGCTGAACCGGTTTCAAAAAAACATATCACATTTTAATCTTAATTTCAATAGAAAAACCGGACCCCCTATTTTTTTTACCCAAACCGGTTTCTCAATTTGTGGACACCCAACAAGAAGGACTAGAAGTTTGATAATCAATTTTCAATGTCCTCGTCGCCAAGAATTAATTGCCGTTTGAACCCTCTTCGTATCTCTTCTCAGTTCTGAGATATTGAGAGTGTTTACCTTTGACAAGACTTTTGTGTCATACTGTATAAAATTCCATAAGAAAAAGGAGAGCCCAGCCCATGGCGGCATGGCTCCTAATTGATACAGGGGGCTGAAATTTTGGGGAACTCTGTTTAAAAATAAAATTAACCTTTTTGGGGAGATGAACCTTCAAAATTCGAAAAATCGATTTAAAACACACTCTAATCTATATTTCTTGAATAAAGGTTGAACATTACTCTTTAAATCTGAATCATTCAAATTTGATGAAATTCTGTCTTTTTGAATAAGTATCAGGGGACCAATTCCTAATTTGTCGGAAAAAACAGTAATTTTGACTCAAAGATCGGAGAAAAATCACAGATTTCTAGTTAAATTTATTTTACAAAGGCTATGGATTGATGAGGGGGTGGGGGGATCAGCCATCGTCGCTTTTGGGCTTCTAAACCCCTCAAGTGGTGTATATTGGCTAGGAAAAATTTCTCACAAAATTTTGGACCCATACCCCTTACTTTTCGGAGTTGTGTCCGTTTTATTGCATGAATTTCAAGAATATTTTGTTTTTTTTTTCATTTGATATTTTTTTTCTGATGTATGCAAATTTTTAAGAATTTTTAATTTCAGCAAAAGTGAAGGAAATTTTATGTTCTTTGGCATAAAGTTACATTTCGTAGAAGTGTATTTATGATAAATTTTTAAACAATTTTGACGCATTCCTTCACGTTTTTAGACTATTTGAAGTTTTCAATCGTAAAAAACACCATACAAGCAAAGAAAGACCAGCCTGGAAAAATTACTGAAAAATTTGTTCTTTTTATGTTCAATTTTGCGGTGTATTTGGTTTTGGCCATTTCTTTGAACTAAGGGCCGAAAATCGCAAAAACCGCACAGAAATGCTGTTATTTTAACAGATTTTTCAAATTTTGAGCATTTCATACAGAAAAAAATGACCAAATTAAAAAACCAAAATTCTTGAAAATAATGCAATAAAATGACCATAATTCCGAAAAGTAAGTGGGGGGGGGGGTCCAAAAATTTTTGAAATTTTTTTTAGTCAATATACATCACTTGAGGTATTTAAGAGCCCAAAAGAGCCAAGGGCCAAATTTCTCTCTTAGGACCATCCCCTTTGACCAATTCAAATTTAGAATCGATTGTTCCAAAATCCCTCTACAGAAAATATCTTTACCTATGCCACTGAAATAACAGATTACCCAATTTTTTTATTCAATTTTGACACCATCCTCATTTTTTCTAAAGTCGTTCCTCCAACTCTCCTAAACTTTTAAATTTTTTACTAGCATTTATTGAAAACAACCTAATTCAAGCTTTGATTTTTGATAGACTGACTTCGCAGACCTTCACCTGTCATAATACATAAAAATGTATATTTTCAAATACCAACAGTACACAAAAAGAAACCATTCCAAAATTTCTTCTTTTGAATCCTTTTTCTGCAAGCGTTTTCATTTAGCCTCAAATATGTCCTGATTTCAACAAAAAAATCTGAATTTAAAACAAGAAAAAATGTAATGAATTTTCGTTGGTAAATTTCAAACTAATTTCTCGGCCTGTTCGTGACTTTTTTTAGACAAATTCGAGAAGAAATTTTGGATTTCTTTTCAACATCTCGAACACCTGCTATCTTCTTGAAAAGTTCAAGCCAAATCGCTACAGGAAATGCAAATATGACAATGGTAACGGCTTCGCGAATGTTTTTAAAAAATGTACCATTACCATCTGATCTTCTGGCAGCGCCATTATACACGTCAATGGAGCCAATTTTCTAGCACGATTTGCCCATTAGATATACATGTCAACCGCAAAATCCTCGCCATATTTATGAGCTACGACAATAGATACTTAAAATACGACGAGAGCACAGACCATAGACCATAGACCGCCAATACGGAAGAACGCCTAGAAAGTTACATCTTTTAATTTGAATTTACATCCATTTTAGGATTATCCATGTTCCATGTCGCACAGGTACATATTTTGTTTATTGTAGCCTTTATAATATTCATACACGATACGACAGACGTTTCTACATAGGTTTAGGTACCTAATATCTATATACCTTTATGTAATACGCATCATCTCATAAATTACGCAAGTATTATAAAAAAAAATCGCAGCAAATTATTTAATGATTTACCGACGCGCCATCTGCACATAGATACACAACTAAGAAGGTAAAAAGTAACAAGTTATTTGCAAAACTACTTTTTTGATGAGTCCCGAGTCACGTTTTTTTCCTCCTATCTTCGCAGCCTAGTTTCTCGTACAGTGATACGCGGCACATTTTGTTAATTCGCCCAGATAAATATCTTCACTTTTTAATAAACCATTTGTTCAATTATAATACTACTTTTATCTACATCAATTACGAAAGTTTCATATTTCATGTTTCCCTCCTGCTTCTCCCCTTCTCCGGGGGTTATACTCTTTCACCTAAGTAAATGGAGGAGTCGGTATAGTTTTGCGACATGTTAAGAGCCAAGTACGAGCACATAGATTAAATAATTATCCGTATGGGACTCTTTTTCTTCATTTTTTCTTTCAATTGTCTGCGAATAATACGAACGAGCTGGCAAATTATACGTTTTCGAATTCCACTTCGAACAACCTACGTGGTAAAATCGAATACGAGGTGCATTTTGGAGTAAAATGCTCCAACGACCTTCATCTACTTACGAGTGATAATTGAGATTCTTTTAAAACTGTCAAATTACCGATATTAATTTAATCAATCGACCAAATTGGCCAAATGAAAGAAATTGCGCAAAAAAACAGATCAAATAAATAAAATTCTCGTATAAATTGGTACGGTATTGATAGCATTGTGATTCGCGAGTACTTTTTTTTTGATTTCGTCTATAGGCACATGTAGGTTGTAGGTCTAGGTACGTCTGATTACACGCAATTACTTGCGTTTATTTCTACACCGGTGTTTAACTTTTGATCACAATGTAGTCTGGAACAAAAGATTACCGTAGAGAACTGATGCAATGTATTTTTCAATTAAAGATCAAACCGAATGATTTAATTTAGATAATGGAAGGTGTACGGAGACACTAAATGTTCGCCCTTTTTTTTTCGCTGTTTCATTCTGTCAAATGATTTATATGTGACACGTTCGATTCGAACTGATCCAGGTCCAGCTATAACGGTGTCAATGCGCTTTGTATGTATTTCACAAATCACCATGCACAAGTCGTATCTACGCCGGCCAAAAAAAATTGGCTAATTATCATATTGCGACATCGCAGCAAGACGTTAATCGGTTGAGGATTTTTTTCCAGCAGGAAAAGAAAGAGAAGCGTGGATATTTTTCATTAACGTCTTCTTCGGAGAAAATTATTAATAGCTGGCCGAAGCCTGAGAAGATGAAGTGGACCTCACACTCGGATATGGACAAAATACCAACATCGATAACAAAGAGCTATTACGAGATTCGGCGTTAATATCGTAAATATTTACCGCCGGAGTTATGAATCCTTTTATAGAAGTGTTATTATATCAAGTGTCCTATGATGAGAAATGGTTTGAAATTTTGTTGTACCTGATGTTATTCAAATTTTCGATAATTATGGGCAAAAAAGGCGAGTTTTTAAATAATGTTTCTGTAAACTAAAATAAAATGAGATTCTCAAGATTACATTACCATCAGCTTTCGAAGGTCGAAAAAATCAAAATATTGGAAATGGTCAAGATTAAAACTGGTTTTGAAAAAAAAACTAAATTATTTTCTAACAAACTGAATCATAAGAGGTTTCGAATTGGTATGGGATAATGAAATCGGATTAAGAAACGATCGCAATTTTTTGGATTTTCAAAAAACAATAGGTAGATATTTTTGTTGAAAAATCATAAAAATAAGTATAAGTCAAAAATACCTAAAAGAATATCTGGAATTGAGGACTTTTTTCCATTGCGAAAGTTCAGTGACTTGAGATTATCCAAATAAAGCAAGAAACACGAGCTTTTTTCCATTTTTTGAATTTTCAAAAAAGTGGAATTTTTATTGAAAATAATTGTACTTAGGTACCTAGGTACAAAAATACTGGAAAAAAGTACAATATCAGAAATTGTGGCCGTATTTTTGATTTTTTTTTCTGAATTTAGTTTGTTTCTCTTCCTGAAAATGATGTTTTGAAAAAAAAAAGTCGTTATACCTAATGTGTTCGGCTGTTTGTTATTGTACATGTTTTGATGATATTTCGATGTTTTCGATTTATTATACTTGATTTTTTTTTTAATTAAACAAAACGAGGATAAAAAAAATCATCGAGATTCAGTTTTTTTAAAACAAAAAACCAAAATACGAAATTGAAAGTGCAATGTGATATTGTTCTCGATTTTTTAGGGTGGATGGGTTGGGAGGGGTTTCTGAAAATAGTTTGGTTTGTTTTGACTTGTAGTCCGAACCAATTACAAGAGGAAGAAAAAAAAAGTAACTTGTGTTTTGCTGTTCTTTTCCCGAAAACTAATTGATCTTTGATCTTCAAAAATGACTCAAGTAGATAATATGTTTTTTCCCTAAACATTATTTTGCCTTTCCCGAAACTGCTTTTATTTGTTCGTCTTTTTTGAGGACGGTTCAATTTTTTTGAATCCCCCCCCCAAGATTTATTCAGTATTTTGGGAGGTTTTCTAAAAAGAGCCCAAATAAAAAATTTTCAGAGGATGGTTTGATTTTTTTGATGTTTTTTTAGAAAGTGGTTCGGATTTATTGTCTTTTATTTTGAAAACTGTTTGTTTTTTAAAACCTTTTTCACCCGAAAAAAATTCGTTTTCTTTTTCTTAAATTGATAGTTAGAAACTAATTTTCTCCTAGACTGGTTGAGTTTTGGGTTTTCTGTTATTTTTTTGAAGATGATTTCAGCTGTTTGGTTTTTCTACGAAGTGATTAAGTCCCCCCCCCTCCCCACCAACAAAAAAAATTATTCACTTTTTTCAAAAATGGTCCACGTGATCATATTACTTTACTTGAAAGAAGTTTGATTTTTTTCCAAAAAATGTTGGGGTTTTCAGAAAATTATTCAATTTTATGTTTTTTTTTTCTAATTAAAGAATCGTTTTTTTTATTGGAAAAATGGGTTGGGTTGCACCTAAGTACTTTGCTTTAAAAATGATTCCTTTACTTTTTTAGAGAGTTTTTTCTGAAAATAATTTGGTTTTTATTTTTTCTACAAATGGTGTGATTTTTTTGTTTTTTTAAATGGGTTATCTAATGTTTTTTTCTCTAAAAATATTGTTTTTTTTTAGAAAACGGTACAGATTCAATCAAATGTAATTTTATTTGGCCATTTTTTTGTTTGAAATTTTATCAAATCAGATGAAATTTGATATAATTTCAAATAAATTAATTAGGTAGATAAATAATTTTATATGTTTTAATGAAAATTTTTTCATCGGAAAATTTGAGTTTTTTCAGAAAATCATTTGATTTTTTGTTTTTTTTTCTCCAATTGAAAAATCGTTTCATTTTTTAATTGGAAAAAATGGATTGGATTAGTAGGTACTAGGTAGCTAGGTACCTACTTTTTAAAAAAAGTTTTGATTTTTGTATTTGTGTTTTTAAAAAAAATGGTTTAAGTAGTTGGTTCATTTCTGAAAATTGTTGAATTTTAGTTTTTCGGAACATTTTTTTTGAAAATGATTTGTTTTTTTTCTCCTAAAAATGGTTTGATTTTTTAAATGGTTTACCTAAGTAATGTTTTTTTCTGAAAATTTAGCTTTTTTAAAACATGGTTTTTGTTTCTTTTTGTAGATTTTTTGTTCTAAAAGTGACTTGTTTTGGTTTTTTAAAAATGATTTGTCTGTTTTTTTTTCAAAAACGTCTTAGATGGGAATTTTCTGGAATTGTTTTTGTTGTTTTGTTTGTTATTTTTATCCAGAAAATGGTTTGTATTTTTATGAAAACAATTTTTAAAAAAACAAACAAAAAAAAATCAGCGAATTAAAACTAAATTGAAAAATGACACAATTTTTGAAACAATCCAAAAAAAATACTATACCACGATTTCTCACAAAAATCAAAGACATACACTAACTAAGTTATAGAATTAAAAAAAAAACTTGTTTGAAGATCTCAACCATAGTTAAAGGTTAACTGCCCAAATCAATCTTCAAAATCTTCTAAAAAAAACTGTGAAAATACCGAAGAAAATCAAACTCTCGTCAAATGTTTAGGATTACCTAGCTAAAAACGACGAATTCGAATGGGTAGAGTTGATACCCAAAAGACTTCTAATTTTTTCTCAATTTCACCTACTCTCTCATTTCTGAATCAGTGAAAGTTATCAAAAATCACTGAAAAACAGTCAGAATTGCAGCACAGTAATAAATTGGTGAAAATTTTTTCACTGAAAGCTAGTCAGTGAAAGAAAATCACTGAAAATCGGTGAAAATTCACTGAAAATTCGGCGATATTAATGAAATTTACTGAAAAATCGGTGAAATTCTTTGAATAATCATAGTGAAAAATAACTGAAAATCAGTGAATTTCACTGATTTTTCCTGTGCTGCAATTCTGACTGTTTATCAGTGATTTTTCACTGATTCGGAATCAGAGAGTACTGAAAAAGTACTTTAAATTCAGAATACATTTTTTTCCAAAAGAAAAAAAAATTCAACTAAATTTTTTAAAATTCTCTAAAAATTGAAAAATCAACAAGCCAGTTAAAATTTTAGTCAAGAAATTTTAAAACATGCTCTTTCCAAAACGCTCATTTTCATTAAAATCCACTTCGCAACACACCTCCACTGTTCCTCTTTTAGTTCAGAAAAAACATACCAAAATGAACCATTATAGCTTCTTTCAAAAACTTCAACCTTTCGGTCAACTCCATCGATTAGTTTCAATTATCTTTCAACTTCCAATACCTATCACCTCGTCTACTCGTTTAAACTACCTCGACACTTGGGACATCATTTTTCACAAATCTCTCCCAACACAGACATCTGGACACCTGGGCCATTTGGCATAAACCTAAACGTACGCAGACCTAATCGGACGTTTAGGAAATCTCTAGTCATAAAGTCGAATTAGCGGAACCCGGGTGCTAATGAGCCATTGTCGAGGAAGCTTTCACGATCTGTATTCGGCCTGATGTTCTACTACGATACATCATCTCGATCTGCAATTAGAGATAGAATGCTTTCCAATGTCAAGCTACAAATCGGATCCGTCATAAAGTATAGATACGCTATAGAAACCATTAATGATATTTTAATTACATCTTAATTTACCTACGTCGCAGGGCGACGATGGAAAAAGTCCCCTTGTTAATTGAATCGACGTGTTTTTTTATTTCCTATAAGTATAACGCCATCCAGATCTGCAGCATTTGTCCTCTGCGATAACGCAAATCTCACAAATCTGCCATGCGTGCGGTTACATGGTATACTCTTAAAGGTACATAGACCAGGGTATGCTTATGCAGATAACGGTAGACTTTCTTCTGCGGTCTCGGGGTCTGCTATTCATTAGTATGGCAACCGGCACGTATGAACAATTGGGCTTTATAGTACCTACAGATACCCTGTACCTTGCCCAGTGCCCAGTGCCCTGTAAAGGTACAGCAGACTGAATTGCACTAGAAATCGTATGCCTAAGTAGTAAATACACGACGAGACCACGAAGTAACCTTCCAGTTCCGTCACAGGTAATACACGCTTCAATCACGTCATATGAAATTACAAGCACGTATCGACGATTGTTTTTGCTACACGAGTCAAGAGCTATAGCTGGATATATCCAGCTATGGCGGTAGTTTTCGCCATAACATGAAAGCTACACATATTCTCGTATTCGCACATGGACATGGGCCCAGGCGACTTAGCCGCACTGCCGCATTTATTCACGGGCACATGTGCCTAGGCCTCAATCTCAGCCTAAGCGCATAGTTCTTATATCTGACTGAATCTTTGAATAGTTTATAGCATACTTAACACACAATACAATGACAACGCGCGTTTCCATTCGTATGTATACGCGTAATTTAACAATAGAAACAATTGGCGTAAGTGACTCTTGCGCTGAGTACGTGCGTTACCACCATACGAACCGTGCTTCGTCTATGGCGGAAAAAAAATTCATAAATCGCAAACAAAAACAATTTATATGTGACCAAATGCGCAAGACGATTTATACCAAATTGACCTCGTTCCAGTATTATTTTTTTGCCATAACCTGGTGTACCCGGTGTCATTCATAGTTATAACAGCTCTACCTCGGGGAATGGAGGCAGAGAGATCAGAATCTATGGCTAATTCGAGTATTTTCCTAAACCCGAATATACGTGACAATTTCCTTATAATTCTTCGATTTTTTGTACCGGTGTCGCGGCGCTCTTCTGAGATAGCAAACGCCAACGATCGCGTAACTTAATTTATTTGTACAATGAATTATTAAAACGCGTTACAGGCAGTACGATTCCAAAACGTGTTATTTTATTTCCATTTCGGCACCGATATTGTCTGTGGATTGGTCAGCCAGGCGATGCTGATCGAGACACGTACTTGTACCACGGGTACGAGAGTACCGAATATGGCTTCGGGGACAGTGCATAAAAAATTACCAGTGATTTGTGATTGCGCATTCGTGTTGGGAATAGGATTTCAGACTCGTGTACCAGGCCACGTTCTCGGATTTGGACATAATTACAACGCGCTACCGACTAGTAATTTTTCCCCAATTTTTCCTCCGATTAGGATTACGTAAATTGGTACGAAAACGAAAGCGGTCGGAGGTTAGATGGGTCGGTGTGATCCTAGACGCTGCTGATTATTTCGTGTGCAAGAAGGAAGATGCAACTGATGCTGATCGGTTTTCAGCTGGAATGGAACGTGTAGTTGGAGAAGTTGATACTTATTACTTATTATACGAGTCGGATTTTTTTTTTACTTTTTTGTGTGTAATCGAAAATTAGATTTTTGGGAAATTATAACTTGACAAAATTTTGTTGATGAAAATCCAAAATATACTCGTGGCGAAGCAGTGGCGTAGCCAGAAATATCTCATGGAGGGGGTCCGAGATTTCATAATTTTTTGAGCAAACTGAATTTGGGGGCAAAAATGTGGACCTAGGGAGAAATGTTCTGAGTAGATTTTGGTGGAGTTTTTGTATGTTGATTAGGGTCCCTTCCTGAGCATTTTGACGCAAAAAAAAATTTCCATCAATTTGTTCCAAGTGAAATCCTAATTTGACTTATTGGGAAAATATGATTTCTAATGCTCCAAGAAGGCATTTCTCACGTAAGTTCTTGACGCCAAGGAGCTTGAGACACCCCCCCCCCCTCCCGTGGCTAACCCTCTGCGGCAAGGACGATTTCAGATCGTGTGGTATCACTACATAGCAATGGTTTTTCCCAAGTTCGCACATTTTCGAAATTTTTAAACCGTTTAAAATTTTCTTAGTTTTTTCTGAACCCTACAATTTTCCTCAAAATCATTTCAATTCAATTTTTTCAAATTGTAAAATTTTTCTTAATGGGTATAGCCGGATAAGGGGTGGTTTTGGCCCCAGGCCCGATTTTTGATCTAATGCCCCCAGATTGTGTACCTTGATAAAAAAAAATTCTGGAAAAAATTTTGGCCCCCCAACCCCCTCCCTTTCGGAGCTATGGCCATTTTATTGCATCATTTTCAATAATTTTTAATTCCGATGGAAGTGAATGAAATTTTCTGTTCTTTGGCACAAAGTTACATCTCGTAGAGGTCTATTCGTGATAATTTTTTCATTAATTTTGGTTCACTCCTTCATGAGGTTTTGGCTATTTGAAATTTTCAACTGTAAAAAAAGACCTAACAGCGAAGTTCGACTAATTTTTGAAAATATCCTAAAAACGTGTTTTTTGACGTAGATTCACGTCACGTATTCAGTTTTGGCGATTGAGGTGGCGCAAGGGCCGAAAATTGCGAAAAACCGTAAAAAATGTTGTTTTCTTGGCAGGTTTTTTGAAATTTTGAGCATTTTATACGGAAAGAAATGAGAAAATTAAAAAACCAATCCCGTATTCGTGTTCAGCAGGTCAAAATACCCCGATAAACACCCTTTTTGCGATCATTTTACTTTAAATCTCGAAATTTAGTTTTATTGTCTTGAAAAATCAGTGAAAAAAGTGAATTTCGACCTTTAAAGTAAAATGATCGCGAAAAGGGTGTTTATCGGGGTATTTTGACCTGCTTAACACGAATCCGATGTTAGTTTTTTCATTTGACCATTTCTCTGCGCATAAAATGTTCAAGATTTGAAAAATCAGCCAAAATTACAATATTTCTGAAGGGTTTTTGTAATTTTTGGTCTTTCTTTCAAAAAAAAAAAACAACGGCAAAACCAAAAATGAATCTACCAAAAAATAATTTTTCAGAAAATTTTCTAGGGTAGTGGTTGCTCGCTTATATGGCATTTTTTCGTAAAAACGCGAAAAAGCTCACCAAAGTTGATGTAAAAATTATAAATCCACTTCCATTAATTACATGTTTCCGTTGAAATAAGTTTTTTTTGAAAATAATGCAGTAAAATGGCCATAATTTCAAATGAGGGAGTAGAGGTAAAATTTTTTCATATCAAAGGACACCTTTTTTGGGGGGGAGGGGGATAAAAATAGGAGGTAGAGTAGATTTCATTTAACTTGGTGAACTGCATGTTACAATGGCTTGTGGATTTGTGGTATAGGTGTTGGAAAAATCGTATATCCATTTTCGTTCAAAAATTTGTTTTCTTAAGCATAGATAATACTGCTGAAATGTACATATTTATGAATTGCTATAGGGATGATTTGTACATTTTGATACATTATACCTATTTTTTTTTTTGCAAGAAATCAACTTTTTTAATGACTGAAAATGCATAAAATATATTTTATTTTCCAAGAATTTTCAATTTCAACGGAAGTGAAGGAAATTTTCTGTTCTTTGGCACAATGTTACATTTTGAAGAAGGAGTTTTGGTCGTTTCTTTGGAAGAAAGACCAAAAATTACAAAAACCCTTCAGAAATATTGTAATTTTGGCTGATTTTTCAAATCTTGAACATTTTATGCGCAGAGAAATGGTCAAATGAAAAAACTAACATCGGATTCGTGTTAAGCAGGTCAAAATACCCCGATAAACACCCTTTTCGCGATCATTTTACTTTAAAGGTCGAAATTCACTTTTTTTCACTGATTTTTCAAGACAATAAAACTAAATTTCGAGATTTAAAGTAAAATGATCGCAAAAAGGGTGTTTATCGGGGTATTTTGACCTGCTGAACACGAATACGGGATTGGTTTTTTAATTTTCTCATTTCTTTCCGTATAAAATGCTCAAAATTTCAAAAAACCTGCCAAGAAAACAACATTTTTTACGGTTTTTTCGCAATTTTCGGCCCTTGCGCCACCTCAATCGCCAAAACTGAATACGTGACGTGAATCTACGTCAAAAAACACGTTTTTAGGATATTTTCAAAAATTAGTCGAACTTCGCTGTTAGGTCTTTTTTTACAGTTGAAAATTTCAAATAGCCAAAACCTCATGAAGGAGTGAACCAAAATTAATGAAAAAATTATCACGAATAGACCTCTACGAGATGTAACTTTGTGCCAAAGAACAGAAAATTTCATTCACTTCCATCGGAATTAAAAATTATTGAAAATGATGCAATAAAATGGCCATAGCTCCGAAAGGGAGGGGGTTGGGGGGCCAAAATTTTTTCCAGAATTTTTTTTTATCAAGGTACACAATCTGGGGGCATTAGATCAAAAATCGGGCCTGGGGCCAAAACCACCCCTTATCCGGCTATACCCTTTTTTCCAATCCTAAAATTATTTTCAACTTCAGAATCTTCTATTTTTTTCTGACTTTGAAAATTTTCCAAATTCTTTCCAGATTTGTAATTTTTTCTTCAACAATTTTTCTACCTCCTTTTAATTTTTTTCAATTCAAAATTCCCTCAGATATTTACCAATTTATTTTCCAATCGATATTCTGAAAAAAATTGAGTTGAAAAAGTGCTGAAAAAATAATTTATAGTTTTTAAAAAAATCCAAAAAAAATTTAATAAAAAAATTGATTTGAAAAAATTATGAAAAAAATTTGAGTTGAAAAAATTCTAAAAAATAGAGTTGAAAAAATTTTGAAAAATTGTGTTGAAATTTTTTTTTAAAAACTGGGTCGATTTTTTTTTAATTCGAGTTGAAAAAATTTAGGGTTTGAAAAAAATTTGAAAATTTTAAAGGGTTTAAAAATATCGGAAATATACGGATTTTTTGTGGGGGAGGGGGGAATGTTGCTGCATAGTGAGCACTACGCGAACTGAAATCATCCTAGCCATGATCGCGTATTTTAATGTTGCTAGGCACACGGTACAAAAGGGATTGGTAAATAAATCTTTTATTTTCAAAACTTTTTAAGGAACGAATCTTGAGGTGTTTTTTTTCAAAAACACGTTTTTTTAATGTATAGATACATTAAATCAATAGGAATCGTTTTAAATCATTGAAAATAATTTTTGAAAAAATGAACAGGTAAGTAATATTCTTAAGTGCGGTTTTTGACCACAGAACATTTCGGAAATAAACGATTCAAATACGTTATCTGTTAAATTTTTAGTTTCCTCAGATGATTACTATACAGTATTGTTTAAAATAAAATGAAAATTTCTATGAAATTTCTCTATCAGGAGGAGGGGGAATATAAGTACGCAGCTCTAATCTGCCCAGATTTCAACAAAACTTACATCTTTGAAAAAAGCATATAAACAAACAAACACAGCTGAAGTTTTAGTTGCCCAAATTGATTATTTCATTTTTGGCAAATTTTTGGTACAAGTACATACGTTCACTTCAAAACAAAATTCTGAAAACTAGACCCTTCAGATACAAAATTCAATTATTTTTTCCATTTTCTAAAATTATCGTATTCCTTCCGCATATTTTAATAATGGACTTGGTATGGATTTTTATCCAAGGAAGGGGTGAAAAAGCGATCGATTTGAGATACAGAAATTCTTGAGTAGAAACATGGATCTTTAAGGACACTGCACCTGCAGACTGTATGCAATTCTAATAAATGGAAAAAGTTGGCTAACATGGTGTCTGCTGGATCTAAAAAAAAGAAAATTCTTGCTATTTACTGAATTTTTTTGCCATTTTTTTGGTTTAAATTTGCCCAAAACAGAACCTCCCTTCTATCCTACGATTAAAAAATCCAAGAAAAAAGGAAAAAGTTGAAAATTTTTGCTTTTTGCAGTGAAATTATTAACATTTTTCCTATTTTCTGGGTTTTCTTGTTTTTCTGGATCACCATAGAGGCGACTTTTTGAAAATTGGAAACTTGAAATTGAAGCTTTTTCAAGGGAAAATACTGAAAAAGCTGTTTTTTACTCGCTACTTATTGAAGTTCTTCTCAGTTTGAAAATGACATGAAGATTAGCTCTACGTATGAATGACGTTCAACACTTCAACATTCAACATAATGGGGGGGAGGGGTCAGAATTTTTTTATTTAAAAATTGGAAGGAACTGTTTTCTTCTGGAAAAAGTTCCTATATGATGTCGAAAGTAAATCGTATAGACTGCCCCCCTCCCCTTCAGAAAGTCACGATTTCTCTTCTAGTATTTTTCAAAGAAATGAAAAAAATTCGTCTAGAAAATTTTTTAGTGAAATTTTTGCAATAGTGAGAAACTTTATCCAAAAAGATCGTTGCACAAATTTTTTATTGATATTACCCTTCGCTGTAAAACATAAAAAATTTGTAACTTACATATAAACGATATTTTAATAAATATTGTAACATGAAATGACTATTTCAATCGAAAAATTTTTTACGATTTTTCAGGGGAAGAAATTAGTGATTTTTTGTGTAGCTATCCCTAAAAAGAGAGGAAAATGGTAAAAAATTATTTATACAACCGATATTTTTGGCAAAAATACTCGTATTTTTGCTACAAGAATCTAGATCGAAATTTTTCCAAATTTTATATTTTTTGAACCCATTTTTCTATGTTTTTTTTCAAATTTTGAATCGAGAAAGAGTAGCTAAAGGACAATTAATGATCAAGTTTGAGAACTCAAATAAAAACATTTTTTCACTAGTTCCTCCAATTTTTCAAAAAAAAATGCCTGCCCACTGAATATCCGCGTTCGAAAGAGAAAAAATTCTTCCCAAGGTTCATATTATGTAGAAATAGCAAAGAAATAATAAATGACAAAAATTCGTCAAAAATGTCTCCTACCGAAATTCGATCCCATCAATTAAACGCGATTAATCCTCTCTTTATCCGGCAATAAACCACGTAATTACGAAAACAACACCAAACCCAGCAAACCGTTAAGTACACTCCAAATCATAAAGAAATTCTTCGCATAATTCCAACCTTTCTTACGAACTTTTCCATTAGAGGTGCTTCAAACAATGACATTTTATCACGCCATCTAACCTTTTATTTAATCAATTGATTAATCAGAAACAAGAATGGGAAAAATGGCGAATTAATTCTTCCCGAATTCACGTCACTTTCACCAATCAATTTGGGTTCTTATAAACAATTCTTTTTTTTGGAATTTTACACAATAACAAAACCTGCGGCCGGTAGGTAATTTCACCTTATAAACAATCGATACGTATTTGAGATAACGGAATCGTGCGGGAGAAAAAAGCAAACAAATTCTTCAGCGACAAAAGTCCAATAAATTGGTCACGTATTGGGTAAACGCTACATGCACGTCGAAGTTCTCCAAATCCGTACAGGATGAGAAATTCTACCAAAAATTACAAGACGACCAGACGAGCGTATTATCGAAGAACGATGAATCGATGAATACACGACGAGCCAACGACACGTACGATTTTTTACGTGATAATTCCGCGATTTCCAAATGATAAGTACATAAGATAATCAACCGGAATTGACATTTACCGCTTATTTACGTAATTGCACGTTCAGAATGGGCTGACGATGGTGCGAGAAAACAATAATCGCGCTGACATTTCTACGTATACCCACCTAAATAAGTAAATCGTAATTAAACTCGAAAACTCCATCCGTATATTCAAATGGGATTTTTTTAAGATTCACTTTTTTTATCTGATCCGTTATTGTTACCCGTTTATAAATAACTACCTACGCTTATGAATACGTAATAAATTTTTTCTTACGGTATATATATCTACGGTGTCGCCGAGTCGACCACTGAAGAACGACGGTGTCGTCTCGTAAAAATTCTATTCGTACAATGGTCATTTTAAACGCAGAAAACAGATGCAATTTTACTACTTTTAAATGTCCACTTCTGGACGGAATCTGCGGCCTATCTGGGGTAATTGGACGTTATTTTGCGTCTCGTCGGTGGGTATATTTATATGAATACATTTTACGCTATAATAAGTGTAAAATCTATCGCCTTGTATTCTCGTATATCCTGAATTCTGTTTCATTTAATAATTTTAACAACCTGTACTGTCGGCTGCATCTCGCTGCTAACGAACACCTTCATTTTCTTTAATACCTGTACACATCTACCGCTTTGTAAAAGTAAGTAACCGTAAATGTATAAAAATACGCATACAATATGCATGTATGTTTGACGTTTACATCGGTATATTCATATTCAGCGAGATTACTTGATGGGTGTACTAATACAGATTATATAGTTTCATCTGACGATCTGCTGGGTTCGCGGTTCGAGTACCTATATAAGTAAAGGTACCAGGGTACTATGGCTGGGAAATCAATATAGAATTACCGTAACAAGTGTCAAGAATGCCTGTTTATGTCGAGATGAATAGAACAACTTGTGGGTAATAAGGTTCTCTCGGTATAATGCACATGGAAAGAAAAGATTCTTCATGCGATACGATAAGACGTTTGCAAGGTTTCCGGTTTTTTAGAATTTGAAAATAGCCAATTAGCTGGATGAATTTTTTGATGGTTTGAAGCGAAGAATTGGAGAAGAATTTGTGTTTATTGGGAATAATTAATTTTGAAGTGTTTTGATAGGTACGATTAGCAGAAATTTTGAAGGGAGGATTAGCAGGTTATCAAAAATAAGTTGGAGAGTCAAATGAATTTTAATGATGTTTTTTTTTTTTTACAAAAAATCAAGGATGTGAAGATCCGGTAAAAAAAATCAAATAATTTTTTTTAGGTATGAAAAGGAATATTTAAAATTTTAAGATTTAGAAAGATCAAGGAGAAATCCCCCCCCCCCCCCCCCCATCAAAGAAGAAAAGTATAGCGGAGTGGCAAAATGTAACATATTTTGAAAAAAATTTCAATTCATAATACTCTCTCATTTATAAATCAGTGAAAATGATCGAAACTCACTAAGAAACAGTCAGAATTACAGCATAGGAGAAAATCAGTGAAAAAATTTTCAATGAAAACAAATCAGTGAGAAAAAGCACTGGAAAATCAGTGAAAATTCACTGAAGTCAGTGAAATTTATGAAATTAGCAGAAAAATCAGTGAAAATCTTTGAAAAATCAGCGAAAATTCGCTGAAAATCAGTGAATTTTGTTGAAAATTAGTGAAATTTGCTGATTTTTTCATGTGCTGCAATTCTGACTGTTTATCAGTGGCTTTTCACTGATTCAGAATGAGAGAGAGAGGAAGTATGAAACTTGGTACTCTCTCATTCCGAATCAGTGAAAAATCACTGATAAACAGTCAGAATTGCAGCACTGGAAAAATCCGTGAAATTCACTGATTTTCAGTGATTTTTCACTGATTATTCAAAGAATTTCACAGATTTTTCAGTGAATTTCATAAATATCACTGAGTTTTCAGTGTATTTTCACTGATTTCCAGTGATTTTCTTTCACTGATTTGTTTTCAGTGAAAAAATTTTCACTGATTTTCTCCTGTGCTGCAATTCTGACTGTTTCTCAGTGATTTTCGGTAATTTTCACTGATTTATAATTCAGAGAGTATGGTTGACGTTGATATAAAATAGAACTTTTTGAGAACGAGAGTTCCTCATCATCTCCCAAAAATGGGAGGTTGAACAAATTTTACCTTCTTGGAGTCAATTTAATATAAAATTATAAATAGACCTTGCTGAACACGAATATGCCATTTGTTTTGAATTTGAAGAACAAGAACTATCCCAAATTAACATCCCAAAATACTTTTTTTTTGAAATTTTCAAAAAAATTCTGAGTTTTTGAAATTGCAACAAAAAGTCAATCTATCGATTCGTTGAATTTTTTCCAAGTTTTTAGAAGTGTTGGTAATAATGTTAGTGATCTTAAGAATTCGATTGCTAAAATTTAATCTTAAAAATTTGATCACGCATTTTATAGATTCCCCCCCCCCCCTCCGCCAGCACTATTGACAGAAATATTGAACCTAATTCCGTTGCACGATGTGTCCAAATCTAGGTTTTCGAGATTATGGAATTTCAATTTAGTATCAATTTTTTTATGGAGATGAAGGGTGCATTTTGAGGGGTATGGGAGTTGAAACTATTCAGTAAACTTTCAAGATTACAAATTTCTCAGTACAATTCCATGATTTTTATTGATAATTTTGTCGATGTTACTTATACTAACTTTTGAAGTAAACTTTCGAGATTACCTAAGGATAAGGTGTCCGAATTTCGGCCACCTTTTTAAAAACCGTCATCAAATTCGAGCCGCTTGGGTTAGAAACTTGCAAAATAGCTTTAAAAAAAATTCTCACGCCTAAATCGTGAGATAAACCGACTTTTCTCGTATTTTTATGCATCAATGTATTAGCTATCAAAGATACCTATCATCTTGGATCCTTCTTAATATTATGTGCATTCAAATGGTATTAGAACACGACTGACAGCAGATTTAAAAATTTTCAATTATGTTGGTTAAATAATTTTTGCTATGCATTTTTATTGTAAGGTTTTTGGATACCCTGAAGACCTCTTTTTTTTCATATTCGATGGATAGGTACCAGAAACATTGAATTCATCAATAATTTTTGCTATGCATTTTTCTTTCTTTTTTTTTTGGACACCCTGAAGACCTCTTTTCGGACGCCATTTCCAAGAAAATTCCATTAAAAAAATCAAAAAAATTCATTTTTCTCAAAACCGTTTCAACCAATTTCAAAAAAACTCAAAATCTCACAGGTTCAGCAATGCCCCAAAAGCGCGACTTTTTCAGATTTTTCTCAAATCTCACAGTTTCGGAGTTTAATCGAGCTTGAAGAAGTCCATCTCGAGTGGGTCCTGTTATTCTACGATTATGTATATTCGAATGATGCCAGACTTGAAATTTCAATTTGATTGGAGAATTTTTGCTATGCATTTTTATTGTGAGCTTTTTCGGATATCCTGAAGACCTCCTTTCTTCCAACATTGATGGAAACCAGAAACAATGAATTCATCACCTAAAGAAGACCATCATTATTGTGAGGGTCCTGTTATTCTACCACCTTGTACATTCGAATGGTAATAGACCAAGACTGACGACAGATTTAAAATTTTACAATTAAGTTGGTTACAAAATTTTTGCCAAGCATTTTAATTGTAATTTTTTTTGGACACCCTGAAGACCTCTTTTTTTTCTTCAAAGTTGATGGTAACCGGAAATGATGAATTTGTAACCTGAAGAAGCCCATCTCGAATGGATCCTTCTTACTATCATGTACATTCGAATGGTATTAGAACAGGACTGATGCCAGATTTAAAATTTGTCAATCAAGTTGGTTAAATGATTTTTGCTATGCATTTTTATTGCAAGCTTTTTTTCGGATACCCTGAAGACCTCTTTTTCTCCAAAGTTGATGGAAACCAGTAACAATGAATTCATCATCTAAAGAAGGCCATAGTTATCATGGGAGTCTTGTTATTCTACCATCATGTACAGTTTGAATGGTGATAGACCACGAATGACACTAGATTTGAAATTTTTCAATTAAGTTGGTTAAATAATTTTTCCTAAGCATTTTTATTTATTTTTTTTTTTTGGACACCCTGAAGACCACTTCTTGGACGCTATTTTCAGGCAAATTCCATGAAAAAAAATCACAAAAATTCATTTTTCTCAAAAACGTTTCAACCGATTTTGATAAAACTTAAAATCTCACAGGTTCACCAATGCCCCAACAGCTCGACGTTTTCAGATTTTTCTCAGACCTTATAGTTTCGGAGTTTAATCCAGGACAAATTTCATACATATATATATATATATGCCAACAGTACCTCTTCGTCACCGTTTATATAGGCAAGTATCCTTTCCGTCACCGAAATCGGTGACGAAGGCGTTTTGCCGGTGACGTAGGCGTTTCCCTGTGTATATCAAGTTAAAACAACTCTTTTTAACCCAAAATGAAGGTGACAGAGGCGTCTGGTGGTTACGCAGACATCCCCCTGTGTATACTCGCCTAAAACTGCTTTTTTCACCATGCACATGAGATCGCGATCTTTTTTTTGTGGTGACGTGGAGGCTATGTATATACCTACAATATACAGATTTTAAAGTCCATTGTAATAAAAGTCTTTATCATGTCGCGCCACCTGCTTATTCATTTGACTTGAGGGAGGCAAAGACGTATAAACACTATAAAAACTATGCTGGTTTTAAATACCACGTGTAGAAATCAACAGAAGCATATCTAAACGTGGTGACGAAAAGGTACTGTTTATAAATGGTGACGTCGAGGATATGTTGGTCCATATATATATATATATATGGATCATACTAACCTTGCGAGACCCGTTTTGCAAAAGGAGATAATACAGGCACTGTGAGGCCCGAAACTTTAAAAATCGGCATAAATGAAGGGTCGGGTAATACCGCCGATGTGTGGAGCGGAAAAAATAATAGAAAATGAGACGAATTTCACTGTGCAAGCGCCATCCCTTTAGCTTGATTCGTATTTGAATGGCGCATGGTTGAAGTTTCCAAATGTTGCTGTGTGCAGAGAGGCGAGGTAAATCATATACAAAGATATACAAACGACCTTGCGAGACCCTCTGCCTACAGACTCCTGAGTATGCATACATCATGAAAAACCACTTTATATGGCATGACGTTGCGAGACCCGATTTCGGGCCTCGCAAGGTAAAAACGGGCCTAATAAGGATAGCAAGATATCCAAAACGGGTCTCGTAAGGCTGCAGCATGCCTGTATATATATATGGACCAACATATCCTCGACGTCACCATTTATAAACAGTACCTTTTCGTCACCACGTTTAGATATGCTTCTGTTGATTTCTACACGTGGTATTTAAAACCAGCATAGTTTTTATAGTATTTATACGTCTTTGCCTCCCTCAAGTCAAATGAATAAGCAGGTGGCGCGACATGATAAAGACTTTTATTACAATGGACTTTAAAATCTGTATATTGTAGGTATATACATAGCCTCCACGTCACCACAAAAAAAAGATCGCGATCTCATGTGCATGGTGAAAAAAGCAGTTTTAGGCGAGTATACACAGGGGGACGTCTGCGTAACCACCAGACGCCTCTGTCACCTTCATTTTGGGTTAAAAAGAGTTGTTTTAACTTGATATACACAGGGAAACGCCTACGTCACCGGCAAAACGCCTTCGTCACCGATTTCGGTGACGGAAAGGATACTTGCCTATATAAACGGTGACGAAGAGGTACTGTTGGCATATATATATATATATGGATCATACTAACCTTGCGAGACCCGTTTTGCAAAAGGAGATAATACAGGCACTGTGAGGCCCGAATTTTTAAAAATCGGCATAAATGAAGGGTCAGGTAATACCGCCGATGTGTGGAGCGGAAAAAATAATAGAAATTGAGATGAATTTCACTGTGCAAGCGCCATCCCTTTAGCTTGATTCGTATTTGAATGGCGCATGGTTGAAGTTTCCAAATGTTGCTGTGTGCAGAGAGGCGAGGTAAATTATATACAAAGATATACAAACGACCTTGCGAGACCCTCTGCCTACAGACTCCTGAGTATGCATACATCATGAAAAACCACTTTATATGGCATGACGTTGCGAGACCCGATTTCGGGCCTCGCAAGGTAAAAACGGGCCTAATAAGGATAGTAAGATATCCAAAACGGGTCTCGTAAGGCTGCAGCATGCCTGTATATATATATATATATATATAAGGAAAGGTGAAAATGAACCAATGGTACAGTTGTGTTCCAAATGACCCAAAACGCAAAGAAAACTCACCCCCGACCCCAAGTCTCACCGCGGCAACAAATTTAGTACCTGACTTTTCAAGAAAAGTCGGTAAAAATCCATTGAAGTTTCTAGTTCAAGTATCTACCTTAACGGTTGGGTCTAAAAAATGTTTTTTAATTTTTTTTTGGTTTTTATGCATTTTTTAGTAAAAGAATTCAAAATTGTAGGTAATTTAAAAAGTTTGGGTCCCTAATTCCGGCTACTTCTTGAAGTACACCCGGTAATGTTCAAAATTAATTTATCATGTTGTTTTCATATTTCTTTTTCACAGACGAAACGAATGAAACCAAAATCACAATTCTAAAGTCAAAACTCGCAAAGATATTCACAAAAAAACGAAAAGGAGAAAAATCATGAGATTTGCTATTAAATGAACAGATAGTCGATATTAGGCAATCCATAAAATGTTATAGTATTACCTGATTTTTGAATACTTATTGAAAGTTGAACAAGTACATACATTAAGAGGACCTATTTTGTTTTCAAAGAAATTTTTTTGGATAAAATACACCTAAATCTTCTAAATGGTAAAAGTACATAAATATAAAATCAATTCTATTTTTCAAGTCATCACTCCTTCAAAATGTATCCTATATCTCCGCGAAAAAAAATATCAATTTCAAATTCGGTGACCTTGAAAACCAAAATTGGTTTTTGCAAAATTTCTCAAGGACCACTGAACAAAATTTGTTGAAATTTGAATATGTTATGTAAAAAGCATTTTTGACAGACTAACACAGACCTTATTCCATTTTTTTTCAAGATTTTGAAAAATCTTTATTATTAATTTTTTGTAATGAAAAAAAGGGTCCTGTCATCTTGTTTGAAATGTTTTTCAAATGAACATTATCTAAATTTCATCAAATTTCGTTCAGTGGTCTTATGAATCGACTAGTCTTGGCTTTAGACTTTAAATATTCAATTTATTCGAAGTAGGTATATCCAAAAATCTTTGCAAAATTTTCGAAAATCGAGAACAATTTTGATAGATTTATCATACTTACCAAAAAATAACCGATGTGGAGAGGGGGAGGGGAAATGGAGGAAATAACAGAAAAATGTTAAAGCCAAAAACATTTTCCAATTTTTTGGACATGAATTACCTAATTTTTTTCAATTTTTCCAAATCAACAGCTATATTTTACAATTTTCCAAATTTTTTGAAAAAAGTTGTCACCTCGATTTTTTTTTACCAAACTAGCAAGTACGCAATAAAGCAATGCAGAAAACTTCAATAAGTAAGGTCATTTGGGGTAATTGTAAACATGGGGCAATTGTAAACAAGTCATGCTGTAAATACTTAAATGCATCTAGCGAGCTGGAGTTGCCAAAAATAAAAATTTTGAATAATTGGTTTTACTATAATAAAGAACTTCGGGTTCTTGGTGACAGCTGTGACGAAAAATTTCGCGATGAAAAAAACATGATATCAAATTTCGGTTTTCACACAATCTATGTAATCTTCAAAATTCGAGAAAAAATAGAAAAAAGTAAAAAAGTTGGTGTTTGATGCATTAATTTAGTTCTACGGACATTCAAAAATGATGAAATTCAATTCTCATGATTTCTGAAGCTGAGAAATTAATTTTCTGCAGCATTCACAAATACCCATCAGATTTTTCAGGTGTGGGGTAATTGTAAACACATGCTATTTAAATGGAATTCACAAATTTAAACACAAAATATCTTTTTTTTTTGGTTTTGATTTTTATTGATTTTTTTTTACAAGTTAGTTTTTCCACACGTTTAAATATTTAATCTGTATAATTTTTTTTCCAAATTATGCAAAAAAAAACCGGGAGATACGTTTTTTATGGCACACAATGTATGCATTTACATTTACCCCATCATTGTGGGGTAAATGTAAATATTCTTGTACAATTGTAAACGATGTCCATAATTTCGGAATGAATAATCGAATCGATGAAAACAAACCGCCATATTACTCCTCATACATTCACTGATACATGGAAAAAAATTCAATCACTTTGCTTTCTTACTTACAGAGTAAAACGAAAAAGAGTATCACAAAATCAGTTCAATTTTCCGAAAAATTTACAATTACCCCAATTGACCTTAGGTATTTGAAGAAAATTTAATTTTTTTGTATAGCTTTTCAATTTTATGGATTTTAATTTCGTAGACGTTGGTATTTTGATTTAAGAAAATTAATTTCGAGCTAATTTCGTGATTTTTTATCACTTTTGTTTCATTTTTTTATGATCATTGGACACATTGTTTCTGCAGATATATTCAATAGGAAATCCATTTACACAAGTCGATCGATCGTTAAAAATGGATATTTTCAAATCGACTGTTGATAGACAATTTCCACAAATTAATAAACAATTGAAAATCAATTTCCATAAATCTCAAGTCAATGGTCAATTTCTAGAAATTAATCGTGGGGAATCGATTCTCGATAATTTTTAGTTGGAAATCGAGTTCCGCGAAATCAATTCGATTTCCAAAAATTGAAACATGAAGTTTTTTAATAAAAGTTGATCAACTACAAAATTCAAAAGGAAGATATCGAAACAATCAATAAAACGATTATCGATAATCGAAATGATCGATTACAATACTTTTTTTTTTTTAAATCGTTATTCCACAAAAATCATCGAGGTACATATAAATCGAATAATTATCTAATTCGATTTTAGAAACTTGAGAAAAAATTATCTTCTTATCAAAATTTACAATCTACCTACACGAATGTGAACGATTTTCATTCCAAATAGGTAAGTGGATCAGTATGGGAGGGCACCAATTCTTTCTAAACAATTTACCAACAAATAATTGAAAATAAAGCGATGTTATATCGATAACATCGTGAGATCACGACGAGTGTATTTTGATACCTCGCGTATACAGATATCTGCAATATCAAGAATGTGACTATGAGGTACCTTAAGGCGCCTGCATCGACTTATACCTACTTCTGTCACTGTCAGCAAATTTTGTGAATGTAGTTTTCCCTGAACCTAACTTTTCTAACTCTGGAATCAATCCAGATCAGATCACAAATGAAAAATTCCACCCAAGAAACATTTGATTGGTCCAAAAACCACTCAATTTTCACAGGCACTTATTTCCGATAAAATTTCCCTACTTCGAAGAATCAAAGACCAGTATGGCATCTTTAACAAAACATCTCATAAATCACATTTCTCATACGCAACAAATCTTCCAAAACCCACCCATAATGACCATGCAGCTTTGTCAAATCACCAAAATACGAGTATTTTCATATCTTCAAGACTTCAATACACCTTACATCCAGCTACCTATACCTACGCCTTACGCATGCAGTTCGTTAAACCGTGTGGTAGCTTTAGTTCGTCGCAAGACACCTTGAACCGGAACGAATCCCTTAACTGCGGCTTATTTATCTTTAATAATCCAATAATTCGAATCTATTCAGTATTCACGAATACCAAAATACACGTCGTTGATACTTAATTCGACCAAATAGAATCACGTCAAAGCCGTATTAAAATTTAGATATGCATATTTCATTCGTAATTATATTATTTACTTGTCACCGGCGGTGAGGCGAAGAGCGGTGGTCATTTTCATGTATAAATATTCGACACCTCCACTTCGTCTCCAGCCAATGTATTAATCCAATCCCTCAGTATACAAATCTTTTCCCTCATTGTCAGCTGATATAAACGATCGTACGCGTATATCGTTAGAATATCAAAACATACAATGAGCTGAGAGCTCGCAACCCCGAGGAAAACAGTAAAACTAACAGAAAACACAATTTAAATCCGTGTCCAATACGCGTATCTCACGAACACACGACGCTGAAAAAAAAAACAATCGATCCGTTATACCTTTAAATTACTTTACGTTGATCCGGGCTGTCTGAGGAATTCTTTGTTTTAACCTATGTGATCTTTTAATACTCGTAAGTGTATTGTGCAGCAGATAACGAGAACTAATTTTTCGCTTTAATGTGCGAATATCTGGTCGTCGGTATTTTACGTAAGATGAAACGCCTACGGATTATTGGAAATAGGCCTTCTGATTCTAGCCCGGCCGGCGCTCCGTATATGTGGCAAATCGTGTTCGCGGAGAGCACATAATTAGGTAATAAATAGGTGTAGCAGATTCGATGAGATTCGAGGTTTACCTCAATTTATACTGATAAAATCGTCCGCTAACTTTGTTACGAAATTGAGTACCTATCTAAATTCCGTCTTTGATATTTTTTATTTTATTTTATTTTATTTTTTTGAAAGAAACACGTAAAAAATATCGATAAAGATTTATGTATGTACGATAGGTTTAATACTCGTAGCGAGATAAACGAAGACCATCTCGGTGTAATTCTTCACGCAGATAATGAGACACTGGTTTTGGAAAATGGTAGCGCGGGTGGGACGCGAGCGGTGTGAAGAAGTGTGCCAAATAAAGCGCACTTAATTATTAGGAATGTTGCAGTGGCGCTGCGTTGGGTAATTTATTAACCTGTAGGAATGCCATTTGAAACGAAACCTCGTAATTCATCGCTGAAAATGTCATTAATGAAAATTATATTTTTTAAAGCGATGCTTGGGTAAAGTAATCGGGCGTTTGCGCCAGTCAACGGTTGCCAGTTTGATTAATCGAGTTTTCGTTAATGTAGCCCATCATTTTTTCCCCTTCGGATTTCGTCGTGAGTCAAAAATGAAATCTCTGTGCGATTGAATGGGAAAATAGTAATGTTGAGGCGTTGAAATGTTCGTTTGATATATTAATTGAGGTTTTTTGAAAAAAAATTAACGATGTATGAAGTCTATAGAAGGTGTTTTAGATTCAAATTTGGGGAGAGGGTTTCCAAGGGGTTTACTAAATCAAAAAAAAACGTTCACTATTTTTGGACCAAAAATTATTTAATTTTCATACAATTTTCTGCTTACCCCGCCCCTTTGAAAAATGCAAGCTTCAAATCGATAAATTCCATGCAAGCTTGACAAATTTTCCAGCTTGTCCCACTAAATACTTAAAAAATCAAATAAGACGGGGGAGGGTTGTAAAAAAAATTAAACTTATAAAATTCTGAAAAATTTCAGTCTCATTTTACCAAGAGAGATAAAACCCGTGCAAATCGAAAACGGAAATTTTTGCGAAGAAAGACAATCAAAAGCTAAAATTTCATATTTTTTTTCAACAATTCAGTTTTTAGCCAAAATCCGTATTTTTTTGGTTTTTGGATTTTTTGTATCCAGTAAGTAGACAACTTGATTTCAGAAAAATTAAAAATAGCACGAAGAATTGTAAAAATGATTTTTAAATTGGAATATTTAGATTAGACCGTGACGAAAAATCAACATTTTTATAATTCGAATAAATGAAGAGGAAATTTTGGCTTGGTGGTGGTTTTCTCTGAAAATGACTTAGTTTTCTTTGTTTTTTACTCGTGTTATTTCTTTCGTTGATTTTTTGAATTCCTACTGAAAGTGGTTTTAGGTTTTAGTTTTCCAATTGAAAAAAATAAAATAAAAAACACAGGAAAAGGAGAAACTTTTGTGATTCGATTTTTTCAACAAAACTCCAAAATTAAAAATTAAAAGTTCAAGGTATGTACTTAGTTAGATTAGATTAATATTTTTATGTTTTGAAATGGGCCCTTTTTTCTGTTCGATTTGTTTGGTTTTTCAAATGGGTTGGTTTTGTTTTCTATTTCTAAAAATGGTTTATTTTTTATTTTTCCATTTATTTATTTTCTGTTATTTTTCCAAAAAATAGGTTATTTGTTGTTTTGAATTTTCCTGAAAATAATTGTTTTGGTTATTGGGTTTCTTCATTAACTGTTTTTTAAATGTTTTATTTTTTGGGGGGAGGGGGGAGGGTCTTGAAAATGGTTTGTTTTATTTTTATGCTGAAATGGTTCGAAATTTTTAGCTTTTCAAGTTTGTTTTTAAATAGGTAGTTTGGCTGTCTCTTTTTTGTTTCCTTCTAAAAATCGGTGATGGAAAACTGGAACTGGAATTAAAACAGGAAATTGAAAAAAACTGGAACTAAAATTGAAAAACTGGAACTCGAACTGGAACTAGAACTGAAATGATAAGAATTGAAAACTGAAAACTGGAACTAGAACTAAAATGAATTTCAGTTTTATACCAGTTCCAGCAGTTGTAATTTTTATACTTAAAATATGACTTGAAAAAGTCAAAATTTTAAAGTTGAAATTTACCAAACTACATTTAATTAAACATTTTTTACTAAAAACCCCGAAACCTTGAAAATTTACGTCGAAAAGTGAATAAAGAAGAACTGTGTTGTAAACTCGAAAATTTTATCCAATTAAAGACGTCCTCTCATACATTAGGTAGTCAAATTTGTTGTTTAAAAATTCAGGGGTTAGTCACAACACTTTCTAAAAATATTACTAATGACTTTTTTTTTAGAATGCTTTTGTTTTGAGCTTGAAATGGGAAAAAATTGTACTTTGAATCGATAAGGAAAAACAATAAAGTTCAAATTTAACAGGAAATTTTAAATTTTTTTGTCCCTCAAAATTTAAAAAACTGAAATTTTGGAACTGGTATTTGGAACTAAAACTAGAACTGGAACTAAAAAGTTTTGAGAACTGAAACTTGAACTGGAACTGGAACTAATATCATTTCAGTTTTCCATCACTGCTAAAAATGTTCTATTTTTTTAAAAGTACTTTCGTTTTTAAAGGGTTTTTTGGAATAGTTTGTTACTTTCCCAAAAACGAGTTGCTTTTTTTCAGTTTTTTTAAAATGATTTAGTGTTTGATTTTTTTTTTCGAAATGTTTTAGTTTTTTGGTTTTTTACCCAAAAATGGGGTTGACTATTATGTTTGGTTTCCTGAAAATATACTGATTTTTAGTTTTTTAGGAGTTTTTCTTTCAATGGATCCGTTCTCTGTTTTTTCCGAACTGGTTTGGATTTTTTTCAGAAAATAGCTCTGATTTTTGTTTATTTTTTCAAATGAAAATAGATTTTTTCTTGAATGGATTAATTTTTTTTTAATTGTTCGGTTTTCAGAGAATTTCCTGAATTTATTTGTTTTTTTGAGAAAAGGTCACTAAAAATTATTTTTTTGTTTTTCTAAATAAGTGAACAGGGCTTGATTTTTTTTTCGAAACAGCTTAATGTTTTTCAATTTATTTTTGGAAACTGCCAAAAAAAACTGCGGATACAAATAGACCTTTGAGATTTTTTTTTCAACCAAAAAAAAAATTCATTTCTTGAACATCTTGTGTGTAACTTGAGCACCAAGCAAATTACGTCAGCCATAATTTAAACTCTTCCATAAATTTACATCGTAAAAATGGATATATTGATTTAAAATGTTCGTCTAGTGAGTAGGTTATTGGTATTTGCATTATAGTTTTGTCCTAAACGACCAAATTTTTGAAATCAATTTAGGTTGGGAAAACTGAGAGGAGTGTCTGAAAAAACGAAAAAAATCAAACATTACAGTAATTATTAAACTTCATCGATAACTCAGTTTGAAAAATTCGATCTTCATCGAGGAAATTAAGAAATTATATAACCCGATTACTGAAATTTTCGTTATGTTTACACTGGTCCTGAGAACTGGTTGCTACAGCTGCTGTAAATCGGTAGCTTGGTATTATAGGTACGTTTTTTTCGACTGAGATAATTGCATGGTTTTAATTTCGTGAAGAACCTTTCATGACCCAAGTTGAGAAATATAATCGTTCAGAGTATAACGGTCTCCCGATCACGTTTGAAACAGAACTCGAGATATTAATAAGTTTAAATATTGATTGGTTTAGTCGAAAATTACCCATTTTTAATTTTTTATACGCGAATGTGTAGTCTGATGTTGGAAAAAATTGATATTATGAAATATGTTGCAAGATGTCTGCTATTTCTGTAACCTAAACGTGAGAGAAATTACTCATCCTATGTTCGTACGTACATATGTCTGATTGTTTTATGTTGATGGGTGATTAGAAAGATTATCAGAAGTGAAAAAATAAAATTGAAAGATTCTTCACTCCTCAGTAATCATAATACCTATTACCAACGCAATACCTACTCTACGTTAATTTATGGATTCTTTTGAAATTTTTCTATGTTGAAAAACTCACCATTTTCAGAATTTTCAGATTACAATTATCATTTTTTCCAAATATTAGAGTGAATTTTTGATTTTATGAGAAATTTTTCTATGTTGAAAAACTCAATATTTTCAGAATTTTCAGATTACAATTGCCATTTTTTCCAAGGATTGGAGTGATTTTCTTCTCATAAAACCAAAAAATCACTCCAATCCTTGGAAAAAATGGCAATTGTAATCTGAAAATTCTGAAAATACTGAGTTTTTCAACATAGAAAAATTTCTCATAAAATCAAAAATTCACTCTAATATTTGGAAAAAATGATAATTGTAATCTGAAAATTCTGAAAATGGCGAGTTTTTCAACATAGAAAAATTTCAAAAAAATCCAGAAATTGACAAAAAAATTATGATGAGAATCATTAAATTTAATTTTTGCTTGAAACTTTTTTTTTTGGGTACTTTCAGCTTCACTTTTCAAGGATCATAAATAAAGCACATCCATGATTCTCCTTCCAGCCTTAAAAAAGTGAATGAACCCAAAATTGTTATTTTTCGAATTTATGAACGTTTAATGAAGACAGCGAGTGTATGACCTTCTTGATAATTTATTTAAGTGAGAGCCATTTTCGTTCGTTCATTCACTCTCAGGTCATAAAAATTTATGAATTTTATGACTACAGCTCGAATTTCATGATAATAAACAAATATTGTACCTTTAATTCGTGGATAATCTTACACCCCAACCTCAAATCTGTCACTGAACTTGAAAAATATACATAATTCACCTCTCACTCTCCTTCCTCTCTCTCTTCACCCATCACCGATACATCATTGATCACAGATCAACTTACAGTATTTTTTCTCATAGACCTCTCATTTGAAATAAATAATAAAAAAGCTCCGAGGCACCTTATTAGACGCCCTTACGATCGAAAAATAAAACTTTATTATAATTCACGTTAATATTTAACGAATGTAATAATAATGATGCGGTGAAAGTGGAACATTGTCATTGGTTGATGTGCGTGCGTATGGTATGGAGACTGCATGTGGGTATTGTTACAAGTACTGACCTGACGAGTAATGAACAAGGACGAGCATTGTTTTCATAACGTAACTAGCCGCGTGTAGGCGTGACGTGTGAAAACAACGCGGCGAAATATTATTACCAAATTATTCGGCCAAAGGAGACGCCAAAGTCGCCGTATTCATCTCACCATTATGAGCTGATACCCCACAGCCACAGATAGGGCTAAAATTCACAGCATCTCGTTCTTCGCTCGGTAAATTGACACGAAACGACGGAACTGTAACGCGACGGGATGTTGATTGACATCTTTCGATCGTATCAATGAGTTTTAGATTCAGACTCTTAAATCTTATCTCGTGATCGCAAACTAGGCAGGTATTAGAAAATTCATTAGCCCATAACCCGCAAAATTAGCCAACTGCAGTGGAAATTTACAATTTCGGTTAATCCTGTACTTTGTACCGCGTTTATTAGCACAGCAAATATATTCAGTCGTCGCCATCTGATTCACGAAACCATAATCAGCCGAATTTCATCATTACCGCGTCGAGCTGCTGGTCCAAATGCACAAAAAACAATCGCAGTTGTCATTATCGAAAAAAATCTAGGTAAATTGGCACCATTGCATTTTATTCTTTTAGGTTTCATAACGCGAATACGTTTCCAGAAGCCATGAACATATTTTCCAAACGTTATTTAGCACGTGATAAATATACGAACGTTTTAGACTCGCGCGCGATAAATCAAATTTCATCATATGAAAATTACCCACGTAAAGTATGTAGAATAAAATGCAATTTACCATGAATAATGTCAACTGGAATATTAATTTTGGATCGAATAACGAAACTGGTATTGATTAAGGAGGCAATTTGGTATAGAAATGTAGGTACAGGATGTCCGTTGTGCTGATAAGCTCACTGGTACCCCAAAAAGTTCGAAAAAGCAAAGAGTAAGCATAGTTCCTTGATTCTTAATTAGGGTACCTTCATAAGCTGTCCACGCCGAATGATCCGAAAGGCCCATTTGCAGAGTATTTCATCCACATATCGAAACCAAATTTTAAACTGCTGAAGTTACTTTTTCGATTTTTGGTAAACTTTGAAAAAGGCTGAAAATGGCTGAAAATGGCTGAAATTGGCTGAAATTGGCCTACAATAGCAAATCACGAGGTAAAAATTTTAAAAATGAAGTGTTCACAAAATACCTATCCTCGAAACGACTACGATCACTTTCGAGGCGATCTGGAGCTTCCAGCAAAATCTGTTTATTTTCCAGCACACTGGAATCGCTCTAGAAGATGCTATAATCAACTTTGGCAGCTCAGATTTTGGTTCGGAGGTATCAGTAACATACTCTTCTAATGAGCCGAATTGTGGATCAATCGACGAGGTCAGGTTGTAAACGTTTTCTTATAAATTTCCTATTGTAATTCCTCCCAGGTCCATAAGAGGTACCTAGCACCCTACTGTACTTTAAAAAGTAACGAACTAACGATACTTCAAAAAACTTTACGCCTTACATTCTGTACCCATCGCAGAGAGGAAATATGGTCTGAGAAGGTGAAGAAAATAGGTATTCAGTATTTTTTCGTAATATATTTTTTCCATTGCAAATGATGAATTTTCTATGCTCATGTAATAGGATTAGGATAGAGTGAAAAAAAACACCCTGAATTTTGACCAAATTTACGGAGGTGAAACATTTTGAGTCGAAATTTTTCCACAATAAATTTCAGCTTCCTACCTTAAAGAGGGTTGGAGCTAAGAGCCCTTAAAGTTGACTTCTTTTCGACTTCTTGGTGTTTTGCCTGAAAAGCCCCCCAAAAAATTTCTAAAATTTTTCTTCATCTCCTGGGTCCATTGACATTTAAAATCGATACCACTTTTGGAACTCTACTTCGCGTTTTATAGTTGGAAGATCGCTACCAAACCCGGCGAGAGCGAGTACGGGTCTCAGAGCAACAAAAATTCGAGGGTTCTTTTTTCCTCCTCAAATACCTATGTTGAAAATTAAATTGTGGGATGGTTTTTGGGACGAAAATTCATCTCAAAATTCAATCCAGCTTCAAAAGATCGGAAAAATTGTGGGATAGTTTTTGGAGAGAAAATTCATCCCAGCCTCGAAAGCTCGGGAAATCGTGGTATGGTTTTGGAGAAGAAAATTCATCCCAAAATTCAACCCAAAAATTATTCCAATCTCAATACCTCGGAAAATCGTAGGATTATGGTCTCAAAAATTCGGAAAAATTTTGGGATGAAAATTCATTCCAATAATCATCCCAGCCTTAAAAGTTGGAAAAATCATGGAATAATTTTTGGGATAAAAATTCATCCCAACATTTTCATTCCTCCTCTCCAACCTAGATTTTTACCCCTTCTCCTTCACACTTCTATTTTCAACTCGAATTCCGAAATTTTGAAAATAAAATAAATAAATTCAAAAATTCGTTGAAACTTCAATTCGGATCCAACTGATACTTCAGATCACGGAAATTTCTTATCACGATTCAAGCTCCGGAGGATCTGAATCCAACCCTGGTATTCTCATATCTGATTACTTATTGCTAATCCTAAAAATTGAAGAAGTCAATAAAATCCAAACAAATTGTTTTTTTTAAAATAAAATAAGTCCAAACCGATCGTGATAGAGTTAATTTTACCTCAAAATGACCTTTTTCTCGAATTGAAAAAAAATCACAAACAAGTGAGGTTTTTGAAGAGTGAATACTTGAAATGTTGATAAATTGTTAAAAGTAACTTTATCCAATCATTTCCGTTGTAATTCATTCGAAAAAAAACTTTTTATTAATTTTATTGACTTTTTTTTCTAAATGTTGAAGATAGAAGTGTGTGATGAAGAAGGGGTAAAAATTGAGAGGGGGGTAAAAATCTCCGTAAACACTTTTTTCGCGATAATTTTCCTGACAATCTCAAAATTCACTTTTTTATCAGTAAAATTTTTTTGAGGCTTTAAGCATAAAGTATCGCGAAAATCGTGTTAACCGGGGTATCTTGATCTGCTGAACACGAATCTGACGCTAGTTTTTTCATTTGGTCATTTCTTTCGGTATGTAACACCCAAAATTTTAAAAATCTGCTATAATAACATCATTTTTACGGTTTTTGCGAAGTTAAAGAAACGGCAAAAATCAAATACCTACACAGGGAATTTCTACATAAAAAAAGTATTTTGTCAGTAATTTTTCCAAAATGGTCGCTCTTCGCTTATATGGCGTTTTTCTACGTTTGAAAACTTCAAATGGGCAAAAAAAACGCAAGGAAGTGCGCCAAACAAAATTTATTTTTAAAAAAATCATAAATGGTACACCTCCAAGAGTTGTAAATTCGTGCCAAAAAAACAGAACAAATCCATCATTCATTCCGTTTAAATTAAAAATTCTTGTAATAAAATAGCCATAATTTCAAAAAATAGTGGGATAAGGAGGTCAAAAATTTTTCTAGAATTTCCTTAAATCAAGGGATAGGTACCATTCGAAGGGGTTAGAATGAAAATCGGAGCTGGGGCCAATTTCACCATCTTATTCGGCTAGACTTGTTAATAAAAAATCTCAATATACATGATGGCTCTCAAATCTTCATCTATTGGACACCCATACTTACAAAAAAATTGATTTTTCAATGCTAATTTCGTATTTTTGAGGACTAGGATATTTCCTCTTGAATTATAAATTTTCGTTCAGAACTGGAAAAAAATTAATTCCAAGGCATGATGCCAGAATTTTCAAGGTTCGTTCTCGCTAGAAAAAGAGATAAATCGTAAGTTTGAGACATCTCACTTTTTTGAAAAAATTGTTCAATTTTCTAGATGCTCCAGGTCGGCTTGAAACTTTGAAAGTCCTTGCATTCGATTTGTGAAATCGAAAATAGGATGTATACCCTTTTATAACTATTTACCTTGATGAGATCAAATTTTCGTATTTTTCAGGGCTCTGGAGTAATTCTGACATTTTAGAAAATTGTAAAAATGAAAAAACTTCAACAATCGAACACGCAATTGTAACAATTTTTCAAAACGAATTCCACTAATTCCAGTCTCAATATGAATTTTTCTGCTTGAGTGACGCTGTTTTGTCAAGCCATCAGATGACGCCAATTAATAATTATGGTATCTTCATTTAAAAAATACCAGCAAAATTTTTCTGGGCAGTTCCAAGATTTTTTCAGAGTGGTGCTACCCCTGAGCCAAGCAGTGGCGTCGTCAGAATCGAAAATGGGGGGGGGGGGCACAAAAGGGGCCGTGTGTTGGACAACTTTTTTTTGCTTTTTCGAGGTAGAAAAGAGGGAGGGGAGGGGGAGTGGAGACTGACTTTTTTCACCTGCTAAAAATGGGGAGGGGGTAAAAAGGGAGCCTTTTATGCCCTTTCGTCTCAAATATATTATAGAATTGTGATTTTGTTCATGCCCGAGCGAAGCGAGGGCGAAGCTATGAAAAAATTGGATTTTTAATGCCCTAAAAAGACATTTTTTCATGTTTTAATGCTTTGAAAATCCTATCTGATGTAAGTGTAATGTAAATTTATAAATACAACATAACTTTTGGGGGGCCAAGCGGGGGCCAGAATTTTTTCCGGGGGCCTGGCATCCCCGGGCCCCTCCTTGACGACGCCTCTGGAGCCAAGCTCTGCTACCATGCATCGAAAATTCTGTCTTTTGCACGAAGCAGCGATCAAATTCCAAATCAATTTTAAACGAAACTCAACAACAATTTCGAAGCCAAATTAACAAACCACCCATATTACACACGTTAGCTCATAAACCTCGCCGGACACCCCTCCTGTATACAAATTAATATTTAAATATTTCGCAATTTCGCCGACTAGGGCACTTACAGGATTCACAATGAATAAGAATCCGGCCACACGTACGTTCTACTTTACGACGTAAGAAAAAATTTATTGATTATTTAATTAAAGAACACGCGAGCCGCGAGAAGCTTTTCTATCTAAACAGGTTCACGTCGATCGTAAATAGATGTCCACTGGTGGAAAAATGATACGGTCATTGTTCCATTGTTTACATTTTAATAATAGAGTGTACATATCGATATGATTTTTCATTATTAGAAAAGTCTCGCGTACTTGGCTTAATAATGCATTAACGCAGATTGATCGCGCGGTCCCCGGCTCCGGTACATAGAGCACAGGAAATAATGATGATATGCGAGCCTGGATATTATAATAGAGATATATGATTATTATTTAACTATCGATGAATTCATAAACGCTATAAAGTTAACCTTCACGGTGGATTATTTTATTTCATTAATTTTTATACCTACATCGACAGAATACGCGATTCACCTTAGAACGTACATTCTTATCTTTTCCATTTCGTGGCGTTTCTCTCTCTCACTCTCCGGTCTCTCCGGAGTTCGTACATAACGTGTAATCTATTTTGATGAAATGGAAAAATCTAAATATGCAGCACCTCACACGATGGCATATAACTTATATAACCTCCATTGACAAGTCATCACTTTCTCTCTTACTAACAAATTAGAATAAAAGGAAACCCATCGGTAGTGAAAAATTTTCAATGTGTACAAGAGGAATTTACAACGAGACAAGTGTTTCTGTTTACTATTAGTAATGTTGCTTTTAAAGGCAGCGTTTAATTCGCCATAGGTATAGAGCCATAGACGTAGATATCCGAGCTATGTTACTTAATCACGATTATGCCATTTAGGATGTGCTTTGTGCTGTGTCGTTGTGGTAACAGCAGATAACATGATAGCTTTGTCGTAGGTAAGTATATGCATGTAGATGTAGATGTGGATGTGGATGTACTCGTACAACTAACTTAAGAGCACCAGGTATTCGCGTATTTGCTGCAAATACTCTTAAACTGAAACTTACTATGCAACGTTTATAATTGGGTCGTTTAATGGGTATGGGTTATACAGCTTTGTGTGTAAAGTTGTATTCTCTCACGGTTGTCATGAATGCCTGCTAAGGTCATCCGAGTCTTTTGATTTAAACAGTTTTTGCCCGTTAGCTTGAGCGAATCAAGGTGTTACATAAAGCTATGGCTATACGGTGTGTACTGTGTATCTGTATATTTACTGTGTAATTTTTTAATACACCGCAGTGTGTACCTGTAATATATACCGGTACGTGAATTGTGAATTGAAATACGACTCGGGTCAGTGTTTTATTGTTTTTTTAGTTAAATGTCAAGTGTTACTTGAACTTCATTCTGGGCAGTAAAATATTTATGGGTTGAAATGCTGCTCGCGGTAATAAATTATTTCATAAATTGACTCACCAATAACCAAACCGTGTAATGTTAATGTCCAGCAAATTGTGTACATACTACATACCTGCGAATAAAATAAAACCATCGTTAATAATTACTAGATTAAAAGGTATAAGTATTAGAAAGGTATATGTATCGAAGTATTTATGCATATTTAAGTAATTTGATCTTGAACCTTTAATATTTTGGGCAGAATTACATACCACAAATACCACAAGTGATTTTTAAAAATTCTGTTTTCACGCAGCATCATCATTATTTGGCAAGCAAGTTAATTTCGTAATGTCCATTGTGAGCCTGGATATAGAAAGCAGCCTTGGGGGTCAAAAATTAGTTTTTGAGTTGAGGTTCCTCCTTGATTCTACTCCTTCTGAAAAGCCTAGAATCAGTGTCAACTCAAAAACCGATTTTCGGCACCTAAGGGTGGTTTCTATATCCAGGCTTATACTCTATATGTATACAGATTACAATAAAATATCGAATATTTGAAAAATTCATAATAGGTACCTAAGGTATTATGATTGGGTATTGAAGAATTAGAAAATTATTCAACATGCCATTTTTCAGTTTTCCCAAAATTGATTATAATTTCTTGGTTTATTAAAATCATTTAAAATTTAATTGATTACTCGATTTTTGAAAACTCGATTGTTTTCATTTTTCCTAAAAATGATAGACTTTACGTGTTTAATTCATGCAAAAATGATCAATTTTTTTGTACTTCGTTCCAAAAATTGATCAATTCATTTACCAATTGAAAAATCGATATTTTTTCGTTTTTTAAAAATTGATTGATTAATAGGGTAGATTGAAAAAAAACATCCAGGATTTTGACAAAAATTTCTGAATGCAGACCTCCCAAAAAATTTTGAGTTATCACCCAGCCCGAAAAGAAACAAAACTGGGGGACCTCAAAGTAAGGTCTTTTTCGAAAAAACACGATTTTCGCCATTATTGTGTACTTCCACCTGCTGAGAAGCCCAGTCACTCTCTAAAAAGGTGCGAATTGAGCTTCTACACCACCACTGATATACTGACCTTGAAATTGGAGACCATTTTTGGCACTTTGCAAGATGTTTGAGAAGCTGCAAATCGAAAATTTTACGATTTTTTGATTTTTACCTATCAAATTAAAATTACTCATGTAAAACCCCTCAAAATCAACCCAAAAAATTTTCTCATTCAGTGACTTGAAAAATGAGCAAATTTTTTTTTGATCATTAAAATGAATTTATTTTAATTTTTTTGAAAATTTTTACAGCAAAACTGCCAACTGAAATTTAACGAAAATTGTGTAAGTCAAAATGCAGTTGACAGCACTGTTATGAATTTTTTTTGAAAAAATTTCATCTCAAGTTATTCTAGGTGACTAAAAAGTAATAGTATATTATGCAACTAGGGAAATAAAGTGATTTTCGATGAATTTTGAGGTTTATTACCCGAGCGAAGCGAGGGAAATAACTCAAAATCGTCGAAAATAAGTTATTTCCCGAGTTGCATACTATATTTTTCTTTTTAGAGGGAGAAAAACGCGAATTTAAGCATCGCGAGATGGAATAAAGTAGCGTTTTTCTCCCTCTACAACGAAAATAATTTTTTGACACGATCTTGAAAAATAATTTGATAAAGATAAAAAAACTTGTGAAATTTTTAATCCACAACTTTTCAACCCCCTCGCAGGAGGATGGTTCCGGGGAGTGTGGAAATTCAAATCGCACCTTTTTAGAAGATGAACGAAATTCGCAGCAAGTGGAAGTACCCAAAAATGACGAATAACCACATTTTTCAAAAAAGACCTCACTTTGAGGTCTCCTAGCTCCGTCCTCCGTTCCCCAAATTTTGTGTGGGAAGTCGTTCATTTAAAGTGAACTACCTCACAAATTATTGTCGCAGGCATCAAACACAGATTTTGGAAAAAAATAGTGACTTTAGTAACTTTTTATGAGGCAAAAAGTGACCAATTTTTCAATTTTTTTTTCATAAATAAATACCCCTTTTTTTTCATAACTCAAACTGTATTTCTCTCCGCTATAGTGCTGAAAACCCTTTTTTTCTGAAAATTTTTTTATTAATAAATCTTTACTTGAAACTACGAGTTTAAGAATAAGCTTCAAGTAACTGAAAAAAAGATTAAATTTTTTTATAATACCTACAACTACATACTTTCAAGCACAGCACAATACATTCATAATCATTATAACTTCCATCTAAAATAAGCTTTTACAAAAAAAAATATTATCAAGTTCTTCTCTTAAAAACTAATAAGGTATTTTTTTAAACTTTATGCCAGAGCGATAGGCCGTTCGAACGGAAAAAGTGACTTCAGAATGAAAAAAGTGACTTTTAGTAACCAACCTTGAAAATAGGGGACAAGTTAGGTACTAAAAAAGGTGACTCTGTTTATTGTCTGTTGTCGTCAAAATCCAAGATATATGGTTTTTTTCGATTCACTTTAGGTAAGTACCTATTCAAAAATCATTAAAAATTGACGAATCACTCAATTAAGTTTTTTTTTCAAATTTGACTGATTGACCATTGCCAAATTGAACATTTTTTTAGTTTTCTAAAACTCCATCAATTACCTATTTAACTACATATTTAAAAAACAATTGTTTTTTCGCTTTCAAAAAATTCATCCATCAATAATTAATACCTACAAGGTTTTGAAAATTTTGCACAATGCAACATCATCAATGTTGTTCTTCACTAAAATTCATAATACATATCAATGGTCCATTCTTCATCAACTTGAATCAAAAATGAATTCGGATCTTCCGATTTTACTCAAAATTTTTTTTTACAAGTTCTCTCTTATTGTATACTCACATAACCACCATCATTTCACTTCTAACCCTCAAGGGGGGCTGGTGGCTGGGCTTCATAATTTTCATACAATTGATTTTTTTTCAAATCATCCAACTTTGAAGGCTCGTATCTTGAAGTTGGTAGTCGGTAGGAGTAAATCTGTTTGCACGGTTTTAAATGGAATTGACAGGAAATTCAAAATCGATAATCACACTTTGAAAAACACAAAGCTGAACTTTTGCGATGAAAGTTCAACTTTTACGATAATTACAAAAGAAGAAGGCTACCATTTAAAAATCCAAAAAAATTAAAATGAATAGTCCTTTTAACTCTTTTTTTAGCCAATAAATTTTCAAAATGGGATCTTAACACCCCTGGGAGTAACGGGTCCATAATTTTGACCAAAATTCAAAAAATATAAAAAGTGAAGTAACACATCGATTTCTACTAATTCGAAGGGGCTGAGTTCGAATATGTGCTTAGTTTTTTCATTCGAACCCTCTGAACTCCTCCCTCCCCATCAGTCCTCCTCAGAAAAATGTAAAATAACTTGTGACATGTCGTTTGTGAAGTTTTTGAAGGCTTCGAGTTCGAATATTCACTTATTTTTTGGATTGCACCCTTCAAAGCCCTTCTACTCTCCCCCAACAAATTTTTGGGAAAAAGTGCGAACAAATTATGCCTATTTTGATTGAACAAGGTTTTTGTATTAGGCTAATCAAAATAAATTTTCCCCATCACTGGAAAGGGGACCACCCAAAAAAAAAAAGTCAATAAATACTCCCTCGTCCCTGTTCTCAATACGAATGATTTCATCACCAGCTTTACTTCAGAAATGAAACAACAGAGATTACTCGACACCGATATAACACTCAAACCAAGTAAGTAAATCTGACTTAATCATCACAAAATCTCAACAATCAAAATCCGAATAAAAAAATACCCAAATCTCGACACTCCGAGTTTAATTTCAGATTAAATCTGTACCTCTTTCTTTCCTTTATTAAGCTTTCATAATACAAAGCTCCTGCAATTTGTCACGGTTCGATCTCTTTTACATCACAACATCACGATCAAATATAAACCCGAAGAAGAAAAAAACTAATTTATTCACACAGCAGCAGTATCTCGAAGACTAAAAAACATAAAAGAAGCTTCTCATAAAAAACAGATCACACTCGATAGTCAATCAATCAAAATGAGCTACCGATAAACCTCCTCGGGGTAAAAAATCCATGAGATAGAAGGTAAAAGGCACCCGAGCCTCGAGGCTTTCGCCATGTACCTATTTAATACAGGGCCTATAGATCTACAGAGGCGTAATCTCAACATTACGGTATAAAATGTTAATTCAGATGTTTCGACGAGCGCGTATGCATGGATACTTATTATATAGTAGTTGTGACAAGTGATAGCGCAAGAGTTATGTGATCAAAGTGTAAGCTATAGATTGAACCAAGCCACGTGACATTTCTACGCACGCAAAAACTTTCAATATAGCTTCGAGCTTCCCATAGACCTATTGACTCTTGGAGAAGAGTCATTTTTCAATATAGCAATTATCTCACAGCTATATCCAAGTGTTGATGTATCTTCGCCTCGAGCTTCGAGTTAGGTTATTTGAATAAAAACCGATAGGTACGACGAATTTTCCATAATGGAAATTAGTTTTCGTACACTGGAAAAAATGAGAAATGAAAAATGAATAAAAAGTATTGAAAAAATGAGAAATTTTATCCAAAAAAAATAATAACGGGCACCATTCACAATATTTATTATAAAAAATAATAAAATTTATTGCATGGAAATAAATTTTACCATAGGGTATAGCCGGATAAGGGTTGTTTTTGGCCCCTGCCCCGATTTTCAATCTAATGCTCCCAGATTGTGTACCTTGATGAAAAATAATCTGGAAAAAATTATGGCTCCCCAACCCCTCCCTTTCGGAGCTATGGTCATTTTATTGCATTATTTTCAAGAATTTTTAATTCCAAGGGAAGTGAATGAAAGGGTATAGCCGGGTAAGAGGTGAATTTGACCCTGGCTTCGATTTTCAATCTAACTCTCCCAAATGACACCCCATGATGTAAAAAAAACTTGGAAAAATTTTTGAGCCTCCACCCCCATCACCCCATTTTGGAGTTATGGCCATCCCCCCCAAGTCAACTTCAGGGACTAAAATTTTGGTTGTAGAAGTTTCTTGTGATGATTTAAAAGCCTGTACAAAAAATTATTTTAGCGTGTGACACCTCGTTGCACTTTCCTCATGCAAAAATGTTGATGTTTTAGCAGATTTGTCAAATTTTGAGCGTTTTATACGGGAAAAATGGCCGAAAAAAGAAAACTGACGTCGGATTCGTGTTTAGCGGGTCAAAATACCCCGATAAGCACCCATTTCACGATCGTTTTGCTGCAAGTCTCAAAATTCACCCTTTACACTGATTTTTCAAGACAAAAATTTCGAATTTCGAGGATTAAAGTAAAGTGATCGCAAAACGGGTGTTTATCGGGATATTTTGACCCGCTTAACACGAATCCGACATTAGTTTTTTCATTTGGCCATTTCTTTCCATATAGAACGCTCAAAATTTGAAAAATCTGCTAAAATAACAACATTTCTGTACGGTTTTTCGCAATTTTCGGCCTTTGCGACATCGAAATCGCCAAAACTGAATACGTGACGTGAATCTACGTTGAAAAACACGTTTTTGGGAAATTTTCAAAAAGTGGTCGCTCTTCCCTTATATGGTGTCTTTTACGATTGAAAACTTCAAATAGCCGAAAAAACGTGAAGGAGTGCACCAAAATTGTTGAAAAAATTATCGTAAATACACCTCTACGAGATGTAACTTTGTGCCAAAGAACAGAAAATTTCCTTCATTTCCGTTGAAATTAAAAATTCTGGAAAATATTGCAATAAAATGGCCATAACTCCGAAAGGGGTGGGGTTGGGGGCTCAAAAATTTTTCCAAGTTTTTTTTACATCACGGGGTGCTATTTGGGAGAGTTAGATTGAAAATCGAAGCTAGGGCCAAATTCACCTCTTACCCGGCTATACCCTTTCATTCACTTCCCTTGGAATTAAAAATTCTTGAAAATAATGCAATAAAATTACCATAGCTCCGGAAGGGAGGGGGTTGGGGGCCAAAATTTTTTCCAGAATTTTTTTTCATCAAGGTACACAATCTGGGAGGATTAGATTGAAAATCGGGGCTGGGGCCAAAAACACCCCTTATCCGGCTATATCCTTTCGCGATAAATATTATTTTTTCACAATAAATTTTGCCAATTTTGTAAATGGTGCCCCGTTATTATTTTTTTCGATAAAATTTATTAATTTGTTTTTTCATTGTATAAATCGTATCGATGCACAAAATTATCGGTATGATCAAATGTCCGGCACAGTATTCGACAATAAAACGTAGAAAGTTCGCTTATATCCATACGACAAAAATAAATCGCCGCAAAACGGTAAAGGAGTATCCGAGTTACACGAGCGTAAAATAAACTATTTATTAGAAATTTATAATATGTATTTATACGTTTCGGAGTAAATGGTCGAAGACAAGTAATGACATACGATTGTCGTTTCAACTTACTGAACACGATACACTTAAACTTTTACTTTTTATCATCTCGCATTACACACGAGTGCAGTACCTACCGACGAGTATAATGCTCGTATGTCTACGTACATGTTTGCAGTAAGTATATTTCGAAGCAAGAATAATAATTCTCTAGCTACGTTGGCGAAAGTTTTACTTTCTTTAACGCTCTATGTTCATTGACTACTAATTAATTATAATTGTACAAAATCCAGTACATAATATTCGATAAGTAGACAAATTATACGCCGAATTATTTCGACACGTGTTAACAATTAGAGTGCATCTTCGGAAAAATAATCGTTTCACTGCGGTACTTTGAAAAATCGACGGGTATAATTTACATACATAATGATCTTCTGTTACCTAGACCATCACCCCCGCATCCCGGTCGACTTCGAGTTACGAAATTATCAAAATTTACGTATGTAAATTTTCTCCACATAATAAAATTTAATAATTCGGCTATTTTTAGACGAAATTTTTCATCTATTTCCGTAAAACGTTGTATAACCGGTGGAAAAAATTAATTCCAAGCAACGAGTGACTTTACATGAACTATTTTTTTTAAACGACATATTTTCCAAAGTGTCAAATATTATCAATGTGGAACTGTTAATTAATTTTTATCCGCCAATTACGTGATTATAAAGCTTTTCGAAAGCATCAAAACATGTAGTACGTCGGTCGGTGTTAGCCATCTAATCAATCATTGCAACTGGGACCGATATGACTGACAAATTATTATTAAAAAATAACCAGTTATAAAATCTGTATAGGTAGACTTACGTACTGCGAGAGTAAATTTCATTAGATTTTCACTTCGTGCTGTGCTGCAGCGAGGTACCTATCAGAGTAAGTTAATTTATAAGCTAGAGCGAAGCGTTGCCGCGTGATTATAAAACGCCGAGTGTAATTTCGATTAGCGTGTAATTTTTGTTAATTTTTTACTTATCGAGGATACGTTGCTGGCATGTTTTGTATATCGGAGACATTATTTTTGCAACCGTCGGTGCACCGAGAGATTTACGAACCAGGAAAATATCTCGTCTCGTGCGTACGACCGAGCGTAATTAATTAATTAACGGTCGTATGGAAGCGATAGCGATATGTGGAAAAACTTATTAAATTAGGTTCTCTTTACCGCTATATGCATATCGGTAATGCGATGGATGATAAAATCGTAGACCGTTGGAATTGACGAAGCTGTCTGAAAGGGGTTTGATTACCATTTTCGTACCCTCGAGATATCGTTTGGTTTTTGATGAAGGCAGATTGGTGAAATGGGATGAGAATTTTTTATAGAATAAAGAAAAGGAAAGAAAACAAGCTATGTGTGAAAAGGTCTTCTCATATTCTCTCATTCTGAATCAGTGAAAAGTCACAGATATTGCAGCATAAGAAAAATCAGCAAAATTCACTGATTTTTCAGCGAATTTTCGCTGATTTTTCAAATATCTTCGCTGATTTTTCAGAAAATTTCATAAATTTCACTGAATTTTTAGTGAATTTTCATTAATTTTCCAGTGATTTTTCTCACTGATTCGTTTTCAGTAAAAAAATGTTCACTGATTTATAATTGAGAGAGTACTGGCATGGCAGGTCTTTAAAAAAGTCTTCGTGGGGCTTGTAATAAACCAAAAAATATGAATTACATAAGTAAAAAATTAATTTTAAAAAATGGATGTTTCCTAAATTGAAAAATTGAAGAATATTTGACATTGAGAAGTTGATTATAATCGATTTAATTCGTCAAAATTAATTCAAATAAAATAATGGGATAAATTATTTGTAACACTATGCAATGAACCATATGTATTTTCAATACTCAGGAAAAATTTTTTTTAAAAGGTTGGTAAATAAGAAATATTTTCTTGAAGTAAAGGTAGGTAGCTCGGTACTTCTGTAATCTAGTTCCAAAAAAAATCATTGATGAAGGAAAACACGAAAAAGGGGAAATTTAGATAAAATTTCAATAAACTAATTTTATCAAAAGTTAGGTTTGAGCTTTTGCAGAATGATAAATGAAAAATTGTGATTTCTAACACATGAATGATGGACTTGTTTTTCGGCTGAGTGTTAATTTTTGGTGGTGCTAATGGTAGAAATGTAAATTGCGTTTCTGATCGACTTTTTTTTAATGTTACAGAAGTGGAAATTACCCGAATACGTAGGTAGGCATAATTTGACGACTTTTGATTATACGTAATGTCACATTTTAATATTCCCATTCTTAAATATTTTGATAATTTTCACTTTTCTTCAAAATGAGGCATTTTATCAATTCACCCAATATTTTTAATGAGTTTTTTGAAGTAGATGAATGAATAAGTTTTTGGAGCGGAGGTTCAATCAAATTCAACAAGAAATGATAAAATCATGAGTAGTTGGGAATTTTTCTCTTTATTGTCTTAAAATCAATAAAAAGTTATTTGAATTAATTTTGCTTGATGTACTATTAAAAGAGTAACTGAAGTTGGCAATACGGTAAGTATAAGAGCAAAAATTGAAATTTTCTATCTGATAAGAAAATTTTTGATAGGATTTAATGTTTTTCGACTCAAAAATGCAAAATTTCTTAAAAATTGAAAAATCATCATTTTTATAAATTATTAAATTAAAAAATGGGTGCGTCATGGGACGTACCTCAGAAGTGAAAACTTGTTTCTGAATTTTTGATTTGTATATTAGAGGTTTCGCTCTTTTATTTTGAAATCTATAATAAGAGGTGGGTGAAGAGATAATATTTTTTTGTAAAAAAGGAAATGTCATTTGGAACAAATGATAAAAGTTAAACAAATCGCATTACCTGTATAGATTATGAGAAACATGATCAATCTAAAAAAGTAAGAAATTATGGATTGTAATAAAAATTTCTTTTTATAATTTTCTTGTAGATTACTTATTTGGTAAAAAGTCTGAAAATTTTTTTCTGACTTTTTGTCACACTTAACAAGTGACATTGTTTATGACTCTTAAAAAGTAAAGCAGTGCTACCAACATTTTTTTATGACTTTAATTGATAAAAAGTTTAATGACAATTTTTTTTACTTTTTATACTTTTCTTTTAAATTACTTAATTGAATCTAATGACATTTTTTTATGACTTTTAAAAAGTAAAGCAGTGCTGCCAACATTTTTCTTTTAGACTTTTTATAAACATTTTTTAATGACTTAATTTTTTTTTATTTTTTACTTTTTATAATTTTCTTTTAGATTACTTATTTGATAAAAAGTCTGATAATTTTTTTGACGTTTTGTCACACTTGACGAGTGACATTTTTTCATGACTCTTAAAAGGTAAAGCAGTGCTGTCAACAAATTTCTTTTTGACTTTTAATAATTTTCTTTTAGATTACATTTTGACTTTTTGTCACACTTAACGAGTCACATTTTTTAAATGACTTTTAAAAGGTAAAGCAGTGCTGTCATCAATTTTCTTTTCTACTTTTAATAATTTTCTTTTAGATTACATTTTGACTTTTTGTCACACTTAACGAGTGACATTTTTATAATGACTTTTAAAAGGTAAAGCAGTGCTGTCAACAATTTTCTTTTCGACTTTTAATAATTTTCTTTTAGATTACATTTTGACTTTTTGTCACACTTAACGAGTGACATTTTTTTAATGACTTTTAAAAGGTAAAGCAGTGCTGTCATCAATTTTCTTTTCTACTTTTAATAATTTTCTTTTAGATTACATTTTGACTTTTTGTCACACTTCATGAGTGACATTTTTTTAATGACTTTTAAAAGGTAAAGCAGTGCTGTCATCAATTTTCTTTTCTACTTCTAATAATTTTCTTTAGATTACATTTTGACTTTTTGTCACCCTTAACGAGTGACATTTTTTTAATGACTTTTAAAAGGTAAAGCAGTGCTGTGACTTTTTGTCACACTTAACGAGTGACATTTTTATAATGACTTTTAAAAGGTAAAGCAGTGCTGTCAACAATTTTCTTTTTGACTTTTAATAATTTTCTTTTAGATTACATTTTGACTTTTTGTCACACTTAACGAGTGACATTTTTTTAATGACTTTTAAAAGGTAAAGCAGTGCTGTCAACAATTTTCTTTTTGACTTTTAATAATTTTCTTTTAGATTACATTTTGACTTTTTGTCACACTTAACGAGTGACATTTTTTTAATGACTTTTAAAAGGTAAAGCAGTGCTGTCAACAATTTTCTTTTTGACTTTTAATAATTTTCTTTTAGATTACATTTTGACTTTTTGTCACACTTAATGAGTGACATTTTTTTAATGACTTTTAAAAGGTAAAGCAGTGCTGTCATCAATTTTCTTTTCTACTTTTAATAATTTTCTTTTAGATTACATTTTGACTTTTTGTCACCCTTAACGAGTGACATTTTTTTAATGACTTTTAAAAGGTAAAGCAGTGCTGTGACTTTTTGTCACACTTAACGAGAGACATTTTTATAATGACTTTTAAAAGGTAAAGCAGTGCTGTCAACAATTTTCTGTTTGACTTTTAATAATTTTCTTTTAGATTACATTTTGACTTTTTGTCACACTTAACGAGTGACATTTTTTTAATGACTTTTAAAAGGTAAAGCAGTGCTGTCAACAATTTTCTTTTTGACTTTTAATAATTTTCTTTTGGATTACATTTTGACTTTTTGTCACACTTAATGAGTGACATTTTTTTAATGACTTTTAAAAGGTAAAGCAGTGCTGCCAACATTTTCTTTTTTCACTTCTGGATAAATGATATTTTTGTAATATAATGTGAGAAATTTCCCTGGATAAATGATATTTTTGTAATATAATGTGGGAAATTTCCCTAGATAAATGATATTCCTGAATAATTGGTGGTTGGCAACCGTGTATAAGCGTAACGCGTCGAAAAAAATAGACCCCCACCATAGAAGTTTTCACTTCAAAAATAATTTTTCGGACGAAAAATAATTATATGTAATCTTGTTGTCTGCTCCCTGCCATCTGTTGGTTCATAAAATCGTCAAAAAAGGGAATTTTTTCATTCTACTGCCTCTTAAAATCATCAAAAAAAAATTATAACAAAACTTTTCAAATCAAAGATGTATAAGGAATTTCTTTTGCCACATAATTTTTGAAAAGGAAATTGAAAAATAATCACACACCAAACAACTTGAATTGTGAGAGAAGAGAAGAGCACGAGGGGCGCGGGCGTAGCGACGAGAGGAGCAGGAAGGATTGTTCTACTCCCCCCTTCCCCCTGGAAGTTTTTAAAAGTAGGAAAAGTTGGCAATTTTGAGTTCTCTTTTTTTTCAGTTGTCTAATTGAGGATTTGTGTTTTTTAAAGCAGATTTCTAATTATTAAACTATGTAGGTACTTACTTCATTTTTTGAAAAAAATGATGAAATTTCAGATTTTAATGATTGTTTTTTTTGCAAAAATTTTCATCCTCTCTCCGCTCAAGCTCAATAAATTTACATGGGCGTCTTCATAAAATTTTATAGAATCTATTTTTCATTACAAAAAAGTAAGACATATCTGAGAAATCCTTTTTCTGATGACTAGATTGTTGGAAAAAATGATGAAAATTCGATTTTTGATTTTTTCCCCTAAACGACAAACAAAGGTTAATCTCCAAAATTCTAAAATGGTCTTTTTTGATTGTTTTTTTTTCAAACGCGATCGTTTTATAATTTTAAAGAACGATTGTTTTTCATCGTTTTTGAAGAAACCATTGAAAAAAAAATACAATATAAGAAAATGATAAGTTTTTTGTCGTTATTTAAGAAATGACCATTTCCCATTTTTGAAAAATGATCATTTTTAGTGTTTTTGAAGAAACGACCCAAAACAACCATTTTACATTATTGGAAAATGATCATTTTTTCGTCGTTTTTCATAAATCGACCAGAAACGATCATTTCACATTTTTGGAAAATGGTCGTTTTTCAGAACCTTGGAAAATGATCGTTTTTCGTCGTTTTATAAGAAACGACCAGAAACGACCATTTTAGCTACATTATTGAAAAATGGCCGTTTCTGATCGTTCTATCAAAAATTTTGAAGGAAACTGTTATGACATTTTACTAGACTGGTGAAAACTTAGGAAAATATTCAATATTTCTCGATGACATGAAACACGTATTTTTTGGGAGGGGGACAGCAAAAAATCGAACCGTAAATAGGGTGGAGAACCGGGGAGAGATAAACCAATCTCATGAACTTTTGGTGCTGTAAAAATACAGCTTTGATTCTAAAATTTGTTGAAAATAATTTATTTGGAAAGAAAAAAGGGTAAGTTCGGTAAAAGTTCAACTTATTCTCTTTGCAAAATGTTTACTAATAAATTTTTGAAAAAAAAAATGTTGTTTCAATTTGTACCATTTTTCCTCCGAAAATTGCTTCCACAATAATTCACTTACCATAAATAGTAATTGATATAATACTCAACAGTTTTTATGGTAAAATTTGTTCTAGTTGTAGGTATACCGGTATGTTATTTCCATTAGCTTAGTTTTGAGTTTTAAAATTGAAAAAGTATGTTGCTCATTTTTTTAGAAAAAGGTACCTAATCCTTTGAAATTCGAATTTAAAATTTTCAATTTTTCCATTTTCAAAATGATTCGAGGATGGTTTTGAGAAAAAAAAGTGACAACTCACCCATGCATCTATCCCACCGACAATTTTTTTGAAAAAATCCTTTGGGCAAATATCGATGATTCATATTATGCATAATAATAAAATCGCAAAATTTATTTTTCTTATCAATACTTACTTTTAATTCAGGTAAAGATATCACAAAAAAACCTATACAGAATACTTTTTTATGGAATTTTTTTACGATATCTAAAGCAAATATGTCTTGTAAACTTACGTACAAAGATCAACGTTTTCGTAATTTTTAGACATCTATTAAAAGTCATCGAATGTTTTGGCAAACGTATCTACCAGGAACGAATTCCGTAACAATGAATCACCATAAAAACTTATCACTGCCTGGGACTCGTAATAAATACCCCATGAGGCGATGACGATAAAGTAAATGACCACCACAAAGAAAATTAACAGAAAAATACCACTGTCACCGAATATGTATGTAATCTATGTATCACATAGGCCTACAGAAAAGCAATTAGATAGAAAAAATCAGCGGATGTCAGACCATTTGATACATGCGTTCGGTATTTCGACATCATCTCTTCGCACGTATATGACACCGATGACACTTGTAAAATTAACTCGAAACTCGATCGGTGGCTGGGACAGCTGTCTCGGAATTTTTCACACAATTATAGTAATCATTCGATATGGTAGGTATTTGCTGATAAAACAATCGCTCTAAACTGAGTTATTAGATGGTAAGAAAGAAAGAAAAACACGAAGAAAAATTTCAGGAATTCTTGCAATTAACACCTGGTTACGATTATCGATCCGGTGTATCGTATACAAATACAAAAATGTACCGAGAATATTGACCTTTTTTTTTGTAATAGATATTCTATAGGACTTTTGCAGGATGGTTAAAAAAAAAGTCCCACTATCAAGATTCGTGGCATGAAAGGACGCATAAACTTCCGTTATTCGCAAGAACGGCAGCAGCAAAAGCAAAAGCCAAACCTGTTCGTGTACGTTGGTTGCATTAGAATTAAAATGTGAATGAACTTTTATCTCTGCCAATAATAAGGCTTAACAAGAAGAGTTGAAAAGATACTCGTGATAAATGATTACTATCTGAAATTAATACATACACGAGGTATCGAATTGTATCGGAATATGGGATCACTATATAGTATTGGCCGACTGCTGCGAATAATACAATAACAAAAAGCCATTCTTATATTCATTTTACGAGATGGAAAATAACGCCGCCGCCATATCGTACGACTATTTGCAACCGTAAATCAAGCCGCGGCCGCAAAAAATGCGCCAACTTTAATTACTTTTTCACTCTCTATCATCAATCAAACTTTAAATAACAATGCATCTTTCCTTTCGTCGTACGTGTATCTTTTTATAATCCTCGGCGATAAGTACCAATGAAAATTAAACGCGATGGTTGGGAAATCAATCTTCGAATAGGTATTTAACCCATTTTTCGTATCAGCGACAAATACCTACTGTAAGATCGTCGCTATATCAAATGTCAATCAGGGCCGGCGTTTCCACTGTAGCATATGTAGCAAATGGTACAGATGGAAGAGTTGATGTGTGGGAAAATAATGAGAAAATGCAAATTTTTGACTTTTCATTAAAAAAATAACTTCGAAAATTCTCGACCGAAATGGAATTTTTCCTGATTTTTTCGGCCTGAAGCACAATTTTTGATTTTTTTCTAGTTTTTTACTTCATTACAAAAATTAGGGTCATTTTCGAAAAATTTCAAACTTGAACCTTAATTTTTTGACTTTAAATGTAATTTTACCATCATTGAAGGGAGCCAAATTGCCCTCCTCCGCCCCCACCCCAGTTTGATCTGGCTTTAAATCCTCTATCAACGCACTAAAATTAAGCAAAATTTTAAAAACTTCATTTTTTATCATCAATTAATTTTCTTCAAAATTTCATACCAAATCAAATTTTTCAAAGTTTTTTCAATTTTTTCACTACAAAAATAAAATAAGATAGCACTCTCATGAACAAACTTAAATCGCCTTATTGAAGGGGCGAAAAGGGCAAAAAATTAAAATATTCTAAACGAGATCGATTGCTTCGACTCAAAGTATGATTTTTCTAAATTTTTCTCCAATTCAAAACAAAATTTTTTCAAAATAAGGTCACCCTTTTCAAGAGATTTCCGACTCAAATTTATTTTTGCCATTATTGCGGGGCAAGATATCCCTCTGCTCCTCTCCCGCTTAATCTCGCTCCAAATATTTTACCAAAACTAATCAAAACCCTAAAAAAATAATTGAAAAAAGTAATCATTTAAGGACCATTAAAATAAATTACATACTCAAAATTTCAAATAAGCTCTTCAATTTTTTTTTCGTCCCTTACTTCAAAACAAAAAACTAAATATTCTTATGGAAGAACAGTAGGTACTTAGTTTATGGGAGGGAGGAGGGAAAAAATTGAAAATTTCCGCCCAGAGTGAATTTTTTTCTGAGAGTTTTCGATTCAAAAGTAGGTAAGTATATACGATTTTTTCCAATGCTTTTCACTCAAACCGATGATTTTCCTCAAAAATATCGTAATTTTCAAAAAATTCAGATTCAACTCCAACTTTTTTGACTAAAAATGCAATTTTGCCCAGCCAGGAGTTGCTGCACACCCCCCCCCCCCCCCATTGGAAACTTCATTTCTTCATTTTTCATCATCAATCTTGTTCCATTTAAATTTCATATTCAAATTTTCAAAAATCTCTTTAACATCTTGCATCCTTCAAAATCCAAACAGAAGGAAACACTCTCTGGGACAAATCAAAATTGGCTTGTGGAAGGAAGGGATTGAAAATTTCGGACTGAAATTGACTTTTTCTTTGATTTTCTCAATTCAAAGAAGATTTTTTCCAATTAAATCATCTATGGTATCTATGTATTTTGCCAGGGTATCCCCTATATTTCAGAAATAATTTTCCCTGACTTTTATAAGTTTTCCAGACAAATTTTCCGAATTTTCCAGACCTTTTAAATATGATATTCGTAAACCAAGGGAGGGGGTGGGGGTAAGTTTTTGCGTGATGTACTTACATCCCGAAATTTTGCATAAGAATGATATAAAATGCATGGGTTCTAACAATTTTTTTCCAAAATTACTAGGTACTTTGTACGAGTTTTTTAAACACTGTTCCTCTTCGAGCCAAAAAAATATTCAAATTCAGTTCTAAAAATTTTTGAACCAACCCAACCCCCCTCATCACAAAAATTTGAACATTTGAATTTATTGCAGAAGAAATTTCAAATAAAAAAGAAAAACTAAGAATTCAAAGCAAAATTATAAAGTTTTGAAAAATGCAACAAAATTATGCCAGGGTGTCTACCAAATCAAAAAATTGAAAATTCTGATTTCTCCGGGCTGAAAATTCAAAAATTTTGGAACATTTTATTGCCTACCTCCTTTCCCTCCCAAAAATGAAAAACACATGCCTCAAATTTATAAATCTAACTATAAACGTGTTGAGTCCGAGCGAAGCGAGAGCGAAAATTTTTGCGAAAAAAGATCTTCAAAAAATGGAAATTCACCATTTTTCCCTCACGCAGGTATTCCAAAACATGGCCAGTAATTTTAAATTCTGTTCCATTCCCTCCATTTTTTTAATCAACATCCTGGTCAATGGCATTTCACAGCTCATAAAAAAGTTCAAAAAATAATTTTAAAGTGTCCACTTTTAAAAATAAAATTCTTGAATAAAATATATTTTTCTTTCTTCTTTTTGTCAATAACTATATTACATACTTATTACCTATTAACTGAAGTAAAAATTATTTTTAAAAAAATGTTCAAAAGGGACAGTTATAATGCATGGAGAGGTAGCATGTAAATTTCATTTCACTATTTCTCTGTACTTTTTCGAATGCTATAACACTTAAGAAAAACCCCTACATTTTGATACCCATGTCGTAATATTGGTTCTTCTTCAATCTTCAATTTTCATCGCCAAGGCTTAGTGATATTTATTTGCTACACATGGGAAAAATGTACTTCTCCGGCCCTGGTGTCAATATTCCGATATAATCTCAACTCTTTGCCCGATCATAATCCGCAATTGATTTCACATAAAACCATATTACACGTAATGACGATGTCGTGACGTAAACCAGTATGATTTTTTCCCCCAAAGATTCATATCGATTCACTCAGACATCCATTTGAACTCTTGCACACCTTATCGTAAATTTCAAACCACATAGATTCCATTAGAATGGAAAAAATTTAAGAAAAAATTCGCATTTGGATTCGTGGTGTTCTCTCGTCCTTGAATGTAAAAATATGAAACCTTTTATCTGGAATGGGAATGGAAATGGAATATGCACGATCGTAAAAATTAATCGTCGAATTTGGTTTGAGATGGTCGAGGAAAAATAACCTCCTACAAGAACCACTTTACTTGTCAACAATAATTCGCCAAATCCTATAACAAATGCATGCGATCGTAGTCTACATAAATAGATGCGAGAAATTATTTTCATATAGAAATGGTGGCTTATTAGCTCGCTGCGGTAAAAACATAACAATCCACTTGTTATCATTTCATTGCACGTTTCCTTCTTTTTGGTATAGGTAGGTGTTATACGTAGATGGAGAACGCTTCGCAGGTATTTGTTCAATTCGCTCTCTGACTCGGATCATTGGTAATGGAAAATATACTTATACATCTGTTACGTGATTATCATTTCTATATAAATATTAATACCGGTCAAGATTCGTATTCGTAAATATCTTTCTTTCCAGAAGAGGAAATCATAAGGCGAATAATTTCGTACTCGTACCTAAAACCTAAACCTAATATGTAAGTACCTACGTCAAATTATATAACATTCGAAAAATAATATGTATTTCGATTTGTTTACGTATGTATCTATTCAATTTTTATATGTATCAACATCAAAGAGGATGATTTTTGTATATTTTACGTCGCAATTACCTATTCCATGGAATTAAAGTACCCACTTTTATTATAGGTACCTAAGTAAAGTAGGTAGATATAGGTATGGTAGAGAGATACCAGCTAAAACCAAGATTTGTTACTTTTGATAAATTCGTTGGTATTTTATATGGATCAAGTTACGATTTAATGAACCGAGTTAAATAAACGGATATGCATCTTCGACGGTTTCGTATTAGTTTATCGTTAGATTTCGAGAAAATTGCATCTCGTAACGTACCGGTAGGTAAGTAAGTAATATTTAAATTCTATACGGAGAGGAGCAATTTTCGATAGAGAAATTTCTGTGAAATTTGAATAATTGTTCGGAAAGACGCCGCCGAAGACGTCAAATTGTGGTTCAGAATGCGTTCGTCGGTGTAACAATAAGCCATCATTTTGTTCACTTTCTTTTGTTCGAGATTGATTTGGTCAGGTGAATGAAATAATATAGTTTGATCGATGAAGAAAGTTATACAAGGGGAGATGAGGTGATTGATCATATCAAATTTCACGGCTACGAGATTTCATCGAGATGAGTTTGATATGGGATTTTTGATTTTTTTTGCGTTGTTTTTTGGTTTCTAATGGTACTGTATTTTGGGATAAAAATTTATGATTTTTTTCTATAATCTAGTACAATGGTCCTCACCTGGGACAACCTGGGTTCATGAGGTGAGACGAAACATAAATTAGATAATTTTTATGATGGCAACGTTGAATACGAATTTCATTTCAATTTTCACACTTTATCCTCCCTGCCCCTACCCTCGTGATTTTCTCAAAAATTTTGGAAACCAAAGTCGACTTGTCAAAAAATATATAAAATTTTTGGATATTTCACAATTGGTAAAAACAAGTCCAAAATGTTTTCGGGAGTCTGTAATTACCTACAAACAATGAACTTCTAAAATTCTTTAAAAAATGTCTCGTGTGTAGAAAGTAGAAACGTAGATATTAGGATATTTTTTTACAACAAATTTTTGGTCATGTGCATTTTTTTCACCTTTTACCTCTAGAGTTTTTTCTATTTGGCCAAAGATTAAACTTCAAAAAAATATAATTTTCTCATCTTAAGTATTGAAAACCAAGAACCAAATAATTTTTTTAAATTAGCCGAGCATGATCATTTTATGATATTTGTAATCTCTATGATCAAAAATTTATTCCACCTTCAAAAAAATCATCGTTTTACGTTTTTGCTTGAGGAAAAAAAGTTTTACATATGCATTAGATAAATTTTTTTAAACCCTTTTTCAACATTAATTTCTTTTGAAATGTAACTGTAATGGTAGAAAAAATTATTCAGCATAATCTACATAATTACTTTTTACTGAAATTTTAAAATTTTACCATGAAAATTGATATTAAATATGTAAAAATGAGCTATCTAAGGAAGCAATTTACAAAAGGAGGGGTTCAAATTAAGTAGCAATTTAAAAAAAAATCATTTCCAGGAAATTTTTAAACACCTAAAACTTGAATTCAACCCGTTTGCAATTTACATATTTCAACTGGATTCATGTGGAGGGGGGGGGGGAGTCAAAAAGTGCCAAAAAACATTGATTTCGATATTGGTCCCACCTTCTTACCACCAGAGGGTCGGCTATTGGGTTTGAAGTTGAAGCACTACCAGAAATGGATTCAGGTGCCTTGAAAACTCCCTTACAGCTACTTTTAAAAATCTTTTTCGAAAAATGTGTTTTTGAGCTTTTTGTTTTTTCCTGTGTTTTTCTGTTGTTGTTTGTATTTTTCATGGGCTCCCTCCCCTGAAAACAGAAAAAATTTGAAAGTAATATTTTCAAAACTGAAAAAGCTTTGAAGAATTGAATGCTACAACCCCGAAAACCACATCTTTTTTTCTTTACCTTTGGCGAAGCTCCAAAGTTCGGGTAACGCTACAGCCATTTTTTACACTTTTTTTCGCACTTAATTTGCAGTTTGATTTGGCTCTTCCCCCACGCGACTGATAGAATTTATAAAACTACCCTATCCGGCTCAAAAAAAATCAAAGAATCGAATGCTGCAAACCCACTGCTTCGACCCTATTTATCAACTTTCCATTGATAAGAAAAATACCTATTAAAATTAATCGAGTTTTTCCCCATTTTCTTGTCAGAAAAATTTTGACGAAAAATTGCACATAAAAAGAATGTTTACCATTGATTAATAGGTACATAATTGCTGATCTTTAATTGCAATGGTGATTACAAAAATTATCCTTTATTTCGACATTCTGAAAAAAGTTGGATAGCGTTTTTTTCTCACCTCAAATCTCCCTCCCATCCCATATTTGAAAAAGCTTGCTCGGCTCCAAAAACTTAATTCACGTTGAAATTAATTTTACATTTTGAGAAAGAATCAGGCTGATTTCATTGGTATCTTATTGATGTGTTTAGAAACTTGACTTCAATAGCAGTCATTATAATGATTTTAATTCTGAGGGAAAAAATGATAAATAAATGAACTCCCCATCTATGAACTCTAACATTCGAACCAAAATTAGATAAAACTACTCTCTCATTTATAAATCAGTGAAAATGATCGAAAATCACTGAGAAACAGTCAGAATTGCAGCACAGGAGAAAATCAGTAAAAAAAATTTCAATGAAAACAGATCAGTGAAAATTCACTGAAAAGTTGATAAAATTTATGAAATTAGCAGAAAAATCGGTGAAAATCTTTGAAAAATCAGCGAAAATTCGCTGAAAATCAGTGAATTTTGCTGATTTTTTCCTGTGTTGTAATTCTGACCATCAGTGACTTTTCACTGATTCAGAATGAGATAGTACCATTTACCAATTTTTAATCGATGAAGTTGATTTTTCGATTTTTGTTGAATCTTTGAAAAATTCAACTTCGTACCTTCAACAGCTGAAAATTGACGTTCATTCAAATCGAACAATTTGTAATTTGGGGGATTTTTAATGAAAATTTTACCAATTTTTGCGAATCGAAATACAATTTTTCGCAATTTAATTAGGTAACTCAGAAATGCAAAACTTCCCATCTAAAAAAATGCGCCACTTAAACAAATTTTCCAACTCGATTCCAATTTTTTCGAATGAAAAAACAATGAAATTTTATCATTACTGAAGAGGGAAAATTACTCCCTAGCTCATTGTTCGTCTGGCCCTGAAGGAACTTCAAAAAATTAATGCAAATGTAAATTGAATAGCTAAAATTGCATAGGGAACACTACAAGAAGGTAATTTTTTGGGATAAATTATCTAGACAAAATGTATGACCTCTTTCGTTCAATTTAACTGCAAAATTGGTGGAGGAAATACTTATGAGTGATGAAAATAAAATTTAAAATGATGATAGGTTCAAGTTCCAAGTTACCACTTCTGGATTTAATTTTTGAGCTTTATTAAAAATCACAAAAAAATACGTAGATATCCTGCGATAAAATTTTCAATCAGAATTACAGCATAAAATTACGAAGGTAAAAATAATCAAATTACACGTAGAAGATAATTTCATTACGTAGCTTTTAAAATCTAAAACCATCGACGATATAACATCTCACGAGACGCTACTCATTGAGACGGAAAATTTCAACGATACTCAAACTTAGGTTAAATTAGACCACACGCTGGAACAATTTCCAGCGAAAAATTTCCTCCGTGACCTGGATACCGTCGCGTACATTTAACAGTTTAGTTAATGTATCATAATAAACTTAGTTAATTTTCATGCTAATGAATGTTTATTAAAATAGTTACATAATCCTACGTTGGTCCTACGGTCCTAGGACAGCCTGAAGTAATATCGCATTAGCGTCAACATAACACGACGGCCAACATTTCACTTAATATTTTCAACAATAACGTTAGATAAAACAATTAAACCAGAAGTACCTTCCAGCTTCGTACAACAAAACACAACCTAGTTTAGATTTTCATATAAAATATATGTTTTTACACGGTTTTTTTTTTCAACAAAACGAACACCCATAGGTCATTTCCTTTTCATCGAGTCACGTCGTCCCAGACCTGTCATCGCGTAATCATCGCGCTAAATTCGGTCAAAAGTGCAATTTTTCATCGAATAGAAAATAATCATCGGTGTAATTTTTTTCTCGCTACCGTTGACCGTGAATTATGATTAAAAAACATAGCTGGAGCTGTGTACCTATACGTTTCTGACAAGGCGAAATGAACATGGCGTCTTTGCCAATTACTTACTTGAGCATATAGGTATAGGTACCTATGTTTTATATAATAGTCCATGCGGTTAGCTCGGGCATACTGCACTTTTTGAACACGGGTTGAAATGTGGTTTTTATTTTAGTATGACCCAAAAGAAAATTTTCGAGAAGTGGAGACGTCAAAAATTTTCCTTAGGAGTGGAGCGAGGGAGAGTTTTAGAGAGGGGTTTACCCTTATTTTTCACATGAAGGGGTTGGGGTAAATTTGGTGTCATTTTCATATAATTCGACCCTTATGAACTCGAATCTGTGATTAGTTTTCCGATCTGAAGCGTAGAATTCGCACAATCGTATGATTTGTGTCGCGAAAAGAGGTAAAATTGCGATTTTTTTCACCTTGAGACGAGTGATGTGGTTCAAGTAAGGTTTGAACCCAGTTTTTTATACAATTCAAACCTTCTGAATTCGAATTTGTTATTGGTTTCCCCATAGGAAGTGAAATAGCTTCTTGATCGTCGCTTTTTGCTGATGAAAAATAGCCAATTTTCGCTAAAATCGACTCGAATTCGCAATTTCCCATCTTCTCAACCCAATACCTCGAACCAATCCTGGTATGAAACCATTTTTAGACGTAATTCAAACCTCCTAAACACGAATTTATGATTAGTTTCCCGATTGGAAGTAGAGAATTCTCTCAATCGTGAAATTGGTGTAGCGTAAATGCCCAATTTTTGCTAAAATCGACTCAAATTCGCTATTTCCCATCTTCTCAACTCATACCTCGAACCAATCCTGGTATGAAACCATTTTTAGACGTAACATACGAACCTCCTAAACACAATTTTTTGATTAGTTTCCCGAATTGTTGGAAAAAATTAAAACTGACCACTTGTCGTATTAAACTCGTGCAGATGCGTCAAATTTTCCACGGTACCCTCGTGGAAAGTACGGCGTTCACGGGCCAATTGATTTTACACATGGCAAAAACGAACGAAAAAAAAAGCTCCACTTTCGTAAAAACTAAAGAAGGTTGTAATTGATCAGTTGAGAATGTTCCAAACATTTTTTTTTAGCTCCATGCGACTTGAAGGGGTTGAATCAATTTTTTTAAAAGAAGTCCCTACTTTGAGAAGCCCTGGCTCAGCCCCCTGAAGTCCCAAGAAGATAACAATTTTGTTGGTGCTTTCTCTGGGTCCAAAAAGTTTGATTTGGACAAAAAAATGATTTTATACTACAATTGGGAGGACGTGTAATGTTTGGAAAAATTGAGAATCGCAATTTCATGTCAGTTTTAGCAAAAATTGGGCATTTACGCTACACCAATTTCACGATTGAGAGAATTCTCCACTTCCAATCGGGAAACTAATAATAAATTCGTGTTTAGGAGGTTCGAATTACGTCTAAAAATGGTTTCATACCAGGATTGGTTATTCGAGGTATTGGGTTGAGAAGATGGGAAATTGCGAATTCGAGTCGATTTTAGCGAAAATTGGCTATTTTTCATCAGCAAAAGAGACCATCAAGAAGCTATTTCACTTCCTATGGGGAAACCAATAACAAATTCGAATTCAGAAGGTTTGAATTGTATAAAAAACTGGTTTCAAACCTTACTTGAACCACATCACTCGTCTTAAGGTGAAAAAAATCGCAATTTTACCTCTTTTTCCTCAAAATTGGCCTCTTTTCGCGACACAAATCATACGATTGTGCGAATTCTACGCTTCAGATCGGAAAACTAATCGCAGATTCGAGTTCATAAGGGTCGAATTATATGAAAATGACACCAAATTTACCCCAACCCCTTCATGTGAAAAAATAGGGGTAAACCCTCCCTAAAACTCTCCCTCGCTCCACTCCTAAGGAAAATTTTTGACGTCTCCACTTCTCGAAAATTTTCTTTTCGATCATACTAAAATAAAAACCACATTTCAAATCATGCTCAAAAAGTGCAGTATGCCCCCATTTTTTCATGCTAACCGCAGGGACTATAAAGGACGCACGATGCCGGATAGATACTTTCTTCATCGAGATCAAAATGAAAAAAAAGAGAGACCGATCAATCATAACAAATGTCATGGGCTAAAAGTGTGAAATTAACGACAATCTGATTAACTACGATAAATGGTATTTTAAAGATATTCATGTTAATCTTTATTGAGTTTATATAGCTATAGATATCGAGTAGATAGATTGGTTAATTAATCTATAACTTCACGGCTGATTAGTTTCTATACGTGAGAAATACAGACTCTGTATCGGCGAAAGAACAAAAGTCTAACTGTTTCCTCTTTGCGAGTATATCCGATGACAAATGCTGGCCAGTTTTAATCAACATGGATGGAGAAAAAAAATTTCCTCGTAACTTTGGCGCGGCGCGAATAAACAAAACGTCTTGTCATTAAACGATTGGACGCGGTGAAAGTGTTTTAAATATCGGCAATTTTCCGCAATAATTATAAAAGTGTGGAAGTCATGCGCACGCTATGTACGGAATCGACGATACTTCCTATCGGTTTACGGTAATTTCCACTTATGACCCTGCATAAAAATATTGACCATTAACGGTTTACTACATATTCGTGAACCATAAGTAAGCGGATTAGAGTTAATCAATTTTCGACTCACTTCCGCCCCGTTGGTCGATGCCATGCCGGTGTAAATGCCCTGCATCTTTAGATCCACCATTAAATCCAATAAAGTAAAACTCGTTTCGGAATGTGTTACGATTAAGATTAAATTTTGCAAAGTGTATGTGTACGGTACTAGGCACGATAACCAGATATCTTTGAATTATATACCCAGTTACCGATAATTACTGAGAAATTTCACGCGTACTTATAATAATGTGAAAATATCCCAAGTTTGGTATTGTTTCATATTTGCACGATGAATGGCGATAAACTAAATTAACTGCGATCTCTCGTGTTGAACATTGTAGTAGAGATTTTTTTTCCTTCGGTGGAGCCAACTTTGATGATTTTGCTTTCAAATAAATACGTATGAAAGGAAGTGAGTGTACGAAAATGTGTATTATAGCATTGGTGATTATCTACAATGTTTTAATAATTGTGCTTGGAAATTAACGCGGTTGAATTTCATGAGAATTATTCAAATTTGTTTGAAGTATAAATGGTAAAACACGATGGATTTGCAAAATTCTGGAAAAGAATTAATTCAGTTATAGGAAATTAACAGCTCATGTTAGAGATTTAAATTTCAAAATTTTATTATTTTATAACGATTTTTTAAAAATTAATTTTAAAAAAATCAAAGCATGGCATTACCCCTCCCTCTTCAGGTAAAAAGAATATCATACAGGTGCTTATTAAGGTACCTACCAAGAGTGAAAAAAAAACATATCTTGGATTTTGGCCAAATTTGGTGAGGTGGTTTATTTTGAGTGAGAGACCTCCCAAAAATTTTTTGAGTCCTCTAGGGGCAAGGGGAGGGAAGCAAGAGGTACTCAAAGTGCACCTCCTATTTAAAAAAAATGTTTTTTGGGTTTTTTAGTCAATCAAAATTGTGTGAGAAGCCTTCATGCCACCTAAAAGGTGCAATTTGAGTTTCTACATCTCCCTAAACCATCGCCATCCTTCTGAGGTCAAAACTCAGACTGCTTCCAGGGGATTGAAAAGTTGCAGATTGCAATATTCCAATAATATGAAATTTTCACTAAGCTGGAATGATTTTCTTTCATCGAGTAATTGAACAAAAAATCATAAAATTCCAAAATAGGGAATTTATATCGACTTTGAATTGATTATTTTTTCGCCTGAAAATATTATGTATTTTTTTTTCAATCACTAGAAGTACGTTCAGCTTAGTGAAAATTTCATAAGAAAAAGGGACTATTCGTCGGAAAAAATGAAAAATGTGTTTTTTTTTTTAGCAGATTTGGGTTAGAGAATTCTACAGTAAAAATTGCAGTTAAATCGATTGAGACATGTGAGCTCCAGGATTGCTCAAGGTTTGTAAACAACATTTTTCATTGCACTATCGCACTGCAAAATATGAAAATTTGATCTAATCAGCGAAAAAAGCTTAAATTTGGTAGGTATATACCCTATTTTAGACCTTCCGAATCGATTGGAAGCGGTTTCCAGACATTTTAGAGCCTCCAGAAAATTTTGGAATTTTCCAGCCATGAAGAAAAGTCCATAAAAATGGTGCATATGAACTTTAGCACCTTAAATCTCAAATTACTCAAATTGGTGGCCTACTTGATCGATTAAACCATAATTTTCCGAATTTCGTAACTGCAATCAAATATATATTTTTCTCCAGCAAACATTTTTCGAAAAAATTGAAAAAAAACGCTAAATTTCAATTTTTTTTGAGGATCCAAAACGTCTTGAAATTGATTTCAATCGATTCGGGAAATCGGAAATAGGGTATCATCAATTTTCAGATTTTTATCTCGGTGTGTACGCTGTAGGCATACTTATTTTACAATTTTTTCGAACAAATTTTTCTTGAAAAAAATGTAAATTTTATCCGGCTGTTACAAATTTTGGAAAATTGTACTTTTATCGATCAAATCCAAGTTCTTAGGTGTTAAAGTTCAAATGGACCATTTTTATGACCATTTCTCCATAGTTAGAAAATTCCAAAATTTTCTAGAGGCTCCAAAACGTCTCGAAACCGCTTCCAACCGATTCGGTAGGTCGAAAATAGGATACACCAAATTTCAGTTTTTTTGGTGATCAGATCAAATTTTCATATTTTGCAGAGGCAATTTCGAAATTTTAAAATTCAAGAAATGAACTTTAGCACCTGAAATTATGGTAATGGGGTTCTACTATTATGTAATTTTTATTTATTTTTGCTTCGCTCCGAAATTTTACTGCCGGTTGGAATACCTCATTATTAGCAGAAGTTAATTAAGCTTATTAGGAATTTAGAGGCTCCGAAACGTCTCGAAGCCACTTTCAATCGATTCGGGGGGGTTGAAAATAGAGTACATACCAAATTTCAGTTTTTTTCGTTGATTATATAAAATTTTCATATTTTGCAAGGCGATGAGGTACCTAATTTTAAAATTTCAAAAAATTTAAAAAATTCGAGAAAAGAACTTCAGCACCTAAAATTTTGAATATGGGTTTCTTTTATGATATTGTACTTCCGATTTATTTTTGTTTCGGTTTAAAATTATACTTCGAGTTGGAATAGCTACCTCCCTTGTAAAAAAAATTATGAAGAAATTTTTTGTGATACCTACCAGATTTTATGAAATCTACTGTGATTTTTTTCTCGAATTTCGCAAACTTGACATAAAGTTTGAATTGTCAGTTATTCTGAAGGTGATTCGGTGGTACCTTTTCCTATATTAGGTATAATATGGTATAATGTTTAAATCTCCATCTCCCTAAAAATGAGCCTTCTTCGCAAGGAGTTTTCAATTTTGGAAATTTTAAACAATTTTTTCAAAATTTCGAGGATGAAGGATCGTACCAAAGGGCTCCCTTTCTAAATGACCGTTTTGGATCAAGCAAATTCTCTCATTTTTTCGATTTACGTTACTATGGCCCTAGAACCTCTATTAATAATGGTACCTAACAAAAATTCTCTGATAATGTCCCTAATTTAGAAATTTGTCGTACATTTATTAATTTTCATCAATTTTCTACTTAAATAATGTCGCAACTAAAATTAGAAAAGAATATTGAAAATAACCAAAACCAATACCCAGTTGCTTCTTTAATATGGTTCATCATCGTCGTTGAAAATTCAAAATTCAGTTGGATTTTCCAAAACAAAAATTTTTTCCAAAATATTTTTTTGCCAAAATTTTTTCCCGAAGTTGAAACCAGACTTACAGTTTGCTACTGGATAAAAAAATACTGCCAATTTTTTTTTCCTTTCAAATTCAGGTCTGATAGAATTCCCTCGAGTTAAGTTTTTTCCTATTCTGCATCATTCTGTGATCTTCGAATTTAAATTCCGACCGGTCCAACTGTACCTTCACATTTTTAAGTACCACATACTCATAGGTACTAAAAATAATGAAAATCAAAATAATGCAACTTTTTACGACCACTGATAAAAATCGCATAGAATTTTGTAAAAAACTTAACTTGAGGGCAAAATTATCGATGTTGACAAATTTTGAAACTCTTCCAAAAATTAATAAATTTGATGACATAAACAAAGTCGTTAAAATTAACTATGGATAACCTGCGAATGGCAACATGAAAGACGAATTTTTCGGCCAATCAAATCATTTGATTAATTTTACGCCTAGGACCACCAAAGAGACTACGATTATTCAATTTTTCACAATTTTTATTAACTCATTATCTTTATGGGTTTTCAACAGACGAACGTTTCTTTTGCCAGACTAATTTTACAATCAAGTTCACTTTTCATTTAACTATTCTTAATTGGCATTTTAATCAGACGTTTTTTTTTCATTCTATCGACAAGCTTTTTTTTCACCGTCTACGGTAAATTACGACGGCGCACAGTGGGCCAGTTTGAAAAAATAAGTGGTAAAAAATCATTCTGGCTAGAGATTGAAAGATAAAATTCCGAAACTTTCGGTATAAGGGAATTCGAGGTCGCTGATTCCGTTTTTGAAATTTATTTTTGGTTCTGACCACATCTGTGCCCCGAAAAGGGGGGTCAAAACACAAAATTTTGAAAATTTTTGATATGGGTGTCGAAATGTAGGTATTCGGGGTTGCTGATTCCAATTCTGACATTTATTTTTTACCCTGACCAAATTTGAACCCCCAGGAGGAGGGTCAAAACTCAAAATTTTGAAAAATTTTAATATGGGTGTCGAAATGTAGGTATTCGGGGTTGCTGATTCCAATTTTGACATTTATTTTTTGCCCTAACCAAATTTGAAACCCTAGGGGGGTCCAAACTCACAATTTTGAAAAATTTCAATATGTATCAAAATGTAGGTATACCTATTCGAGGTCGTTGATTCCGATTCTAACATTTATTTTTTGCCCTGGCCAAATTAAGCCCCAAGGAAGAAGGGATAAACCCAAAATTTGGAAATATTTCAACATGGGTGTTGAAGTGTGGGTATTATTAAAGTGAAAACCACAAAGAAACAGAAATAAAAATCCAAGGACACAAACAAAACGTTTTCAGTATAAATCGATACTTAGCTTATGAATTATTATTAATTAATAATAAATAAAAAAAATGTGAGAGTATTTCTGTATAAAAATGCAACAAACATTGAAATCGTATTATAAACAAAGGAACATGATTGACGACTTAAAGGCCATCTTCATTATCATTTAAATTGGGGCTGAAATTTGGTCAGTGCAAAAAATAAATTTCAGAATCGGAATCAGCAACTTCAAATACCGACATTTCGACACCCATATTGAAATTTTTCAAAATTTTGAGTTTTGACCCTCCCCCTTGGGGTTCAAATTTGGTCTGAGCGAAAAATAAATGTCTGAATTGGAATCAGCAACCCCGAATACCTACATTTCAATACCCATGTCGAAATTTATCAAAATTATGAGTTTCCCCCCCCCCCCCTATGGAGCTCAAATTTGAGTAAGGCAAAAAATGAATACCAATTTAGTAATCAGCGACCTCGACTTTCCAAACACTGAAATTTCAAGGGTTCTATTTAACAAACTCGAGTCGAGATAATTTTTAAGCTTGTTTACATACTTACACGTTTTTCAAACTAAATTGTCGAATTACAGAAACAGCTGCAACTGGCTGCAAAAAAATTTTACCTCACATGAATCAGTACACCTTGAGGTACAATTTAGCTCAGTTATTATTGACTTAAATTGGTTTAATTATTTTTTGCACTCCATTAAATGAACTTAAAAATTAAAAATTTGCATATACTTTAAGCGATCATATGGAAAAAATGGTGAGAGATATCAAAAACATATTTACGGCATTGAAAAGTACGTACTTTTATCTTTATTTTCCATATTTTTTTTTAATTTTGGGACAAAAGATAAACTAACCACAAATCAAACAATACTTTGCAGTTTTCATTCAAATTGCAACATGTTGGAATGCTTGACTTTATTAGGTTATAAATACACATGCTCATGTCTATTCTCAAAACTGAACTCAGTTTCCTTATCGCTAGGGTGTGTAGATAACCACATGATATGCGAAAAAACCCAATTAAAACTTTTTTTTTTGATTTTTTACCACTTATTTTTTCAATCTGGCCCACTGTGCGGCGCGGCGGATACACACGCGAACTCGGTTTTATCACCGTTAATTTCAAGACTACCTATCGCATAAACGTATGCAAATCCAATTAAACGCGGCTATTTTTAAAAAATTTCCACCTAGGTAATTTTTTTTAGATGATATTTCACCCAAACGTCGTATTTTATAATCCCAGTATCGTGCATTATTTACCAAACACGTGTCCGAAAACTCGTCTGGTGGCTAAATTTAGCTCATTATTATCTACTCGAGGATGCATTTAATATTTAAAAAAATTACTCTAGTAGCGTAATAATTTACGAAAAGAAAAATAAGCCAGGTACTTGCACGCACCTTGATTAACTTCAATTACACATCGAGTATCATCAGCACCGAGACCGAACAGTTACATTAGAATTTATACGTACTTAGGGCTGTGTAAAAATGGCCAATTTCCTTATACCATCCAAGGTGAATCAGAATATTAAAATATTCTAGGATTCGGATTAAATAGGTGCGAATGCCGCCTCTTTAAATACATATCGTTAGGTATTAATTGAATCGAAGAAATTAACCGCAAAATAGCGTATTCGATAGTTCTCTGATATAATTCTACCGGTTTCGTTTACCTACACTTTCGTTCGATGGCATATTTATTACGTAAAATAAGTATATGTAGCACGTAAGTATCTATTCTCTAACCATTTGTAAGTAGCTAAGTACTAGTTTAAAAATTTTTTCACCCGAGAGTATATTTACCTACACCGCAAAACTTTTACAAGTGGTACGTAAAAAAAAAATCGATAAAGAATTTGATGCAAATCAGTGCTGTGAGATTTATTAATTAGAGCATGGAGATTCGTATACGATGTGAGATTGTTGGCAGCCAATTACCGAACGCCTTAGGTGTAAATTGCAAATTTCATACCAGGCATTCAATTTTATCGTGGGGTGTGTTCGACGTTGCATAAAATTTACGATTGTTCAAGAGCCGAACCTTGAGAAATTTTGGAAAGAGCCTCCGTATATGCATGAGTTTGCATAATGCACCAGGCACCAGTAGGAAATATGTTTGAATAATTTTCAAATCAATCGTACAAGCAGGTAGGTGGCCAGGTTTTGCGGAAAATAGAAAAATTGAACATGGAAAATTTGTCCATGTTCGGTTTCTTTCAACCTACGCGAACAATTTAAATAAAACGGACCGATAGCAAATGTTCGAAAATTCTGCATTAATTTTCACGTTGGAATGGAACGAAATGCTTGGTAATTTCATTAAATTTTTTTCTATCTGGTTAAAATGCTGATTCAGAATTCAGACGTCATCCGAAGAATAATTACTCGCGAATATGTAGATGATTTTTGATTTCATCAACTGATTATAAATTCGAAAGTAACGTGATAAATATGGCTTTGAATAGAAGGAAGAGTGACTGGAAGGATGTTTTCGTGTCTAAATTAAATTTCAACAGATGGCTCTGAACAGTAGTATTTTGGTAGCCAGTTTATCCAAAGAGCCATGAGGAGAAGAGTTAGGTCATTGAAGGTTGAAGTTTTGGAAATTTTTAGAATCACCCAATAAAATTTCTTTCCTACTTTTACAGATACCACTTCGTTGACTGTTCATAAAATTATTTTTTGGATTGTCGACATTTTTCAAATGAGAGGGGAGAGAAGGTTCAGTTTTTTAAAATTTTAACTACCCTATTTTGGAATCTCTCTGTCGAGCTCGAGCTCCGGTGGTGATCTAATGATTTTCTCATAATTTACCTCTAAAAGACACTAAAAACCCCTGATCCTACTCTAATAAGAATTTAGTTTTAAAAAATTTTCATTTCAGATACCTATTTTGGAAACTTAAAATCATAAAATGTTGCAGTTTGAAGTAAATGTTTTTTTTTCTCGCCTACAATGGATATGAATAAGACACAAACTGTACGTACTTGAGCTTCAAACCAAGTTGGCATAAATTTCATTTCTCATTCCTTCTCAAATCAACCAACAGTACCAACACCCTAACCAATTGCTTTCAAAATTCAACTACTTAAAAAATCTCAAAAATTTTCAAGTATACGTAGTACTCTCTCAATTTTAAATCAGTGAAAATTATCGAAAATCACTGAGAAATAGTCAGAATTGCAGCACAGGAGAAAATCAGTGAATTTTTTTTTACTGAAAACAAATCAGTGAGAAAAATCACTGGAAAATCAGTAAAAATTCACTGAAAAGTTGGTGAAATTAACGAAATTTGCTGAAAAATCAGTGAAAATTCGCTGAAAATAAATGAATTTCGCTGATTTTTCCTGTGCTGCAATTCTGACTATTTATCAGTGACTTTTCATCGATTCAGAATGAGAGAGTAAAATGTTTTTTTTACTTGGAAAAATCTCTGGTACCATATTCATTTTTTCCACATTCTCCCCACTTTCAGGGGAAAGGTACCCACATTTTTAAAATAAAATATGTACCTATGCAATTTTTTTCATTTTTAAAAAATGGCTAGAATGAGGTGATGGGAAGAGTTTATATGGGCACCAATGTTATTTTTAGGAAAACACTTTTTTGCTACAAAAAACACTTTTAACAAAATTTTATCCAAAAAATGTTGTCAATTTTTGTTTGGTTTTAAGGAAAACTGAAATAAAGCCAGGTGCGAGTCAGAGAGCAGAATTTTTACCAGACTGTTTTGAGGTTTAGACCGTATCAGCAGACCTTAACGATCTAATGAATGACTGAGTTAATTTTTTCCAAGTTGAAGCCGTTCGTTCGCACCAATTCGCACCGAGTTGGATAAATTTTAGTATCGTTAAGTAAAAATTGAAATAAAATGTTACGTTCATTGAAAAATTAAAAATCATCTCATTTCCCATTATTCAAGGTATCTAACAAAATTTCATACAGAAAAAGAACGACTTAAGCAGGACATTTTAAAAATATTTTACAATTAGGAAGAGAAGGCAAAAATTTTCGTTTTACAGTTTTTTTTATCAAGTGAAAAAAAATAATTGAATGAATTTCGAATAAAGTTATACTTATCAAAATTCTGAAAAATTCAGAAGAATAAATTTAAAATTTGAAAATTTGATTGAACAAAAAAGGGAAAAAAGTAGGACATTTTGATATTTTTGACAAAAAACAGAACGAAGGCAGGACAAATACAGGACTTACAGGACTGTTGAGACGCATTCTTATTTTATTTAGTTTTGCAAATTTATGACTGCAGATGTAGCACACACACATATGACTTTTTCAAGGAGTATGAGATGGGAAATGATATGATTGCAGCATGGCAATATCAGAGCACCCCCCCAAAAAAAAAAAAACGATAATAGCTGAAATATATAAATTTTAAAACTAGCATAATTTTTTCAATGATTTTACAAAAATAATGAAACATTTTTTTATTTAACAATAATCAGGTATTACCATGAAATATTATCATATTCTCGAAAATCATTGAAAATAATGACTTACTCATTGATAACAATAATATACTTCTTATTCCAACGATTAAAATGTTCAACTCACCTGAAACAAAAAAATAAAAAAAATAGTTGATTACTTGAGAATATTTATTTCATGGGTTCTTTATTCTGTTGGATTAGGATGAAAATATTTCAATCATGTTGAAAAAACAGAAAATGACTATTTTTTCTATTTTTCAATATGTCTTATACAAGTAAGAGGGGGTGATCATCTTTTTCGCACTATGGGTAGGTAGTACTGTCCGACAGTCCGTAAATTCTCCGTTTATTTCAGAATTTCTTCACAAATTTTACAGAGTAAAAATTAGAATCATGATGTTTTAATCCACTATGTTCCTTTTTATTTAAATTAATTTACTTGAAAACTTTATTTTAGGTACCTAGACCTAGACCTACCTCATTTGGAAACAATATGAAAATTAATTGTATTAAACTACATACAGGGAGTTCCATGAATCGTTTGCCAAACATATTTTTTTGGATATAACCGGGTACCACTAGAAAAAAACTTGAGATGAACATGTTGCCTGTTTTGAAAATTGAAGGGGCAAAAGTTGCTTCTAAAAAAATAATGTTGAAAATTTTTTTCAAGCACAGTAAAACGGGGTGAAGTGGATACAATTTCAGCTTTTTTTAAAAATATCTCTGCCCTATATTACCTTCAGGAAGTCGTTTTGGTATTAAATCAAAGGCCCATATTTCAGGAATATTCACCGAAAAAATCAACATTTTTGGTAAAAAAATGTGACCTTGAGACGAATTCAAAGGTGTGGACCACTTCACCCCAGTTTGGGGTGAAGCGGACCACCCCATTTTTTTTGCACCAATGAAATCCTTGGTCAATTTAGACCTAAAAAAAGTTGGAAAAAAAATTTATACCCTCCCCCCTCCTTCACCACAGCGAATAAAAGACTCAAAAATGGATGTTTTTATTCATAAAAATCTTCATTCTACTTGATAAATTGAAAAAAATGGCCTAAGAAAATTTTTTTTAAATGTTTCAGCAGTTTAAAGTTAATTAGGGGTTTAGAAAATTTCATACAGATCATTTTGGTGAAAAAAGTTTTTCATTCCAAGAATCCTAATCCGAAATAACGAGGTTTTTATGAATGAAAACAAAAATTCAAAAATATTGCAGGTCCTAACTTTGATTAAAATGCATATTGGTGCTTTGATAACAAAGTTACGTAAGTGCAATGATATCTTACCGGCAGTATTTTTAAACTATTGTCGTTTTCATTCATGAAAATGTCGTTATTTTGCATTAAAACTGTTAAAATATAGTTGTTTTCATTCATAAAAACGTTGTTATTTCGGATTAGAATCGTTAAAATGAAAAATTTTTTTTACCAAAATGATCAGCATAAAATTCTCTACAACCCTGATTAACTTTATATTGGCGACACAATTATTATTTCCTTCTGCAGACCATAGTTTACGCCTTAACAAAATTATCAGTAATTCTTGCTTTGATTTCAACGGTTCTTAACTTACCTTAATTTCATCGTAAACCCAAATGTTTTTTACGCAAAATGTTCACCGAAGCGAGACCTACACGATGGTTTTTGTTAGAGGTCGCTATGTGCAAAATTCAGGGAGTACTTGGCAAAAAACATAAAAATTTCAACAAGTGGACCGCTTCACCTCGTAGGTCCACGTCACCCCGTTTTACTGCATGAGAATGGATAGTACTTTGAAAACTGAACAAATTTTCACTTCATGACTTTTTGTCTATCTTTGAAATTGAAAGGGCTACAAAAAAATTCCTTAAAAAATGAACTGATCAAGGCCTCAAGGGAGTGGATAGTACGTTGAAAATTGAAAAAAATTTGTTCTGCAGACTTTTTGCCTAACATCAAAAATGAAGAAGCTAAAGGTCATTCAAAATTGATAAAATTTGAAAAAAATTCCAAGCCCATTTATTTTGAGTGACCCAAAGTCCCTTCATTTTTGATGTCAGGCAAAAAGTTTACAGAACAAAATTTCTTCAGTTTTCAACGTACTTACTATCCATTCCCTTGATCAGTTCATTTTTTGAGAATTTTTTTGAGATTTTTTTTTGTAGTCCTTTCAATTTTAAAAATAGGCAAAAAGTGAAAATTTGTTCAGTTATCCATTCAAGCTTGAAAAAATTTAAAACATGATTTTTGTAGAAGCAGCATTTGCCCCTTCAATTTTTAAAATAGGCAATATGTGTCATCTCAAGTTTTTTTTAGTGGTACCCGGTTAAGAATCCAAAAAAATATGTTTGGCAGACGATTTGTGGAACACCCGGTATAGCCGTATATGGATTCAATCCCAAACCTTAGTCGGTTAAAATGCAATTTTAAATCGATTTTTGGCATTACCTAAAAGAAATCAAAGAATGGGAAAAATATTATTTTTGCTGACCAAATTATGTCGATCGGATGTACAACCATATTTGTCAAATTATTAATTTTTTCCTTTATTTGTTCGAAAGATGAACTAAAATAATTACACTATTCATGCAAAAACATGGATTCTCGATTTTTCACAAAAAAATTCGAATTAAAAAAAATTTAACGAAAAATCAATCAATAGATACTTGTTTTGCTGAATAAGTTTTTCATAAACACGATGACGTCATTGGGAATTTCCTCGGGATTTTTTCCCCAAAAATATCTATAAAACGTTTTGTGTGATTTTACGATGAAATCATCAAAACAAAAACAACAAATCGACAAAAAATCGACGTTACATCCAAAACGTATTTTTTGTCGTTTTTCCATTAAAAATGAATATCTACATACTTAGGTATTCAATAACAATCACAGGGTATCATGAAACCAGCATAAGAAACCCCAAATCATTCGGTAAGACGAATCAAAATCACAACATCCTTCCATACAGGTAATACTTCTAACACATCTAGGAATATTTTAATCAAACCTTGACTGTAATTCTTGACGTACTGCCAAATCGTGTGGTAGTAAACACTACTGAGCGTAATTCAAGAGCTTATAATCCCATTACCTGAATAATTCTCAAATAAATAGATAATTAAAACCGCGATATAGTGGCCACGATTGAACAAAACTAGTACGAGACCTTTTTTTCCAAGACCTATCAGTCATCGTATCGATTCACGTTGCGAAAAAAATACCTTTTCCAATAACAGTTTCCGATGGATTGGCGGACGATGGACCGACAGCTGAGATGAGAAAGGCGTGTATTGAGAAAAAATAACCTTAAACTTTTCCAGGATTTTTTTATTTACCTATAAATTGGCGATATGTTTATTGTAATTTACTGTCCGAGCGTAACCGTAACAAGTTTTTATTTACGAATTGCGGGTATAGTACGTAGAGATACCATATAAGAAGAAGAACCAAAATAACGAAATAGCACGTTTTCAGGGTAAGCGACCTGAGGAAATCAACGAACGGGAATTGCGATTCGATGTTGACGTTGCATAGTGCAAAACTTACTCTGCGTTCTCTCGCAGATAGGTATAGGTCTAGGTATATCTTCTGTACTCGTTGGTAATATAAAAGAAGCCGCATTTCGCGTATTCTCAACATTATCTCTTGGTAGAATAGGCAACGTGTTCTGCGTCCTCAAGCGTGACTGATGATGGTCACTGCTTTGTCCTCTTTATTACCTTCTTTTTTATTTTTTCGCTTACAACGTTCTCGTTTCTTTTCATCTCTTTGAAGCGCGATGATGCGCTTGCGGTGAGTTAGAAAAATTTTTCTGGTCGTCATAAACAAATAAAATATAATATTCGATGCGTATTCCGTTTTGTTTTACAACAAATAAAAAAAAAGCGAACTTTCCAAGTATCTAATTTAATATTCGACGTGTATTTTCACTTTCTAAACAATCGTCGAAGTCGTGTTTACCATCGTATTTCTATCGTTCATTACATGCGCATATATAGACCTTAGACGTAGGTATAGGTACCTTACCTAGACTTGGGTGCATACGTAATAATTCATCGTCCGTGGAATGCGTTCAAAATTGAAAATTCAAAATGTATAGATAAGTCAAACAACTAGTTGGTAATATTCGACCATCTTGCGGAATGTTGATGAATCATATACAACAATTGAAATTCAATACGCAAACCTCATTCGTATAGAGACGCGACGGATCATTCAACACCGGGGTATCGTCCGTCTTCGTATTTTGCTCGTTCATAATGGTAATGGTATTTTTTTATGACCACGTTTTATAGTTAGGTATCGACAAAGTGTAAAATATAAATTTTTATGCCTCGGTCACGAAAAAGTGGACATTTCGGACAGAATGATGAACCTGGAATCTGTGTACGAATGAGGTCATATTACATAACTCGAGTTTTATATTAAAGATGCAACAGGTACAGACTACAGACAGACGGCGCAGAATTACAGAGATATGAAGATGAGATGACCAGATGTTCTTTTAATTTTTGAAAAAATCGTACTCTAAAAGGCCATCTTCGTCGTCCCTTGCATAATAATTATGTCGTATGAGTCTGATTGAGTATCGATTCTTTGGCGATAATGCAGGTATATAAAATTTCAAGATGAATTTTGTGCCCATAAAATTCATCACAAGTCCTAGTTTTCATTTTGAAATGTTGGTGAATTCTTTAGGTAATAATAATTATAAGTAGGGTTTGTAATCGTAATACAAATACTAATCGGGAACATACGCAGGATATCTCTGAAGGAGGGAGGGGGGAGTCAGACATCCCAGCCAAAAATTGAAAAAAGTATCTTTAGGAACCTCTGACAGTCGGAAAAGTAACCAAAAAAGTAACATTTTTTTTTTAAATTTCAATTCATGATTTCACATAGAAAATGTAAAAGTCATTCGAATTTTTACTTGGAGGGTTCGTTACACTAAAATTCCACATGGTATACTTTTTCAAATTATTTTTTAAAGCAATTTTTGATTTTTTTAAAGCAAAATTTTTTAAATCAATTTTTTCAAAGCAAAACCAAAAAATTGATTTTTTGCTCAAACTTTTGAAAAAGTAACTTTTTTGAATGAAAAGTAACGAATAGTAACTTTTGAGTACAAAAAGAGTGACTTTCCTGGAAAAAAGTAACAGAGTTACTTTAAAAGCAACCTACTGGGATGCCGGAGGGGAGGGGGATAAAGAGATCGAAATTTCGAAAATTTGAAATACCTAGGTATATTGATCCTTAGTATCAAGAATTGTTTTCTGTGGAAGAAGGTGAGTCATGTCCAAAACATATTCAAGCTATGAAACATTTTTTTCTGTTTTCTTTGTAAGAGGGAGGGGGAGGGGGGGTTAAATTATGATTTTGTTCCACCCTCAAGAAAATTAAAGAAAAATGAGTAGATTAGAGAAAGTATAGCAAATATCATCAATTAATATAATTTAACGACTTACTGAAATGTTAGATGGATTGATGGATTTTGAAAAAGCAATTAAAAGAAAGGCAGGTGATCGTTCGTTTACGACTTATTCACGAAATAGCACTAAACATTACACTTTGCGAGACAATTAAACTGAATATTTCCATTGACTTATGACTTCTAGTTGGAATGTTGGATATACACTCTCAAAATTTCATCAAAGCTGAACCGTCGCCGAATGGTAAGGGTGTGGGGTATAGCAAGAAGAATCTCTCTCATGAAAATAATTCAAAATCGGAAAATGAAATTAGATTTTAAAATTTTGTAAAAGTGAAGGGCTTTTCGTTAAAAAATCAAGAAAAATTCCTATTTTGAGTCATATAAGAAATTTTTAATTTTTAGTCTCAATCATCCACAATAATGACAACTTCGATTCCTTGATGATTTTGATGGGAGTTCAATGGAAAAGTCGAAAGACGTATTTTTGCCCAAAATTTTAAATACCCTCCTCCCCCGACCACCCAAATTACACATTTATCCATGATGGTTTTAATTACCCTCATAGAAAAATACTACTAGTATTTTCGTATTACTAGTTTAACTACTAGTTTTTAGTAGTAAACTAGTAGTTTTCGACAAAAACTAGTCGTAAACTAGTAGTTTTTTGGAAAAACTAGTAGTAAAACTAGTAATACGAAAATACCAGTAGTATTTTTCTATGAGGGTATGAGCATTATTAAGAGAAAAATTTCAATTATGTATGCCAAAATATCTTGAAACTTGCAAATTTTTGAAAATTTGAATTTGTGCTTTAAAATGAATTTTTTTCAGATTTTTATAATCAAATTAGAAATTACTTAGCTTCAGTTCCTCTGGATTCCAAAGTTGCTCTAGAAAATCCGAAAGCTTGCATTAACTTATGGAAAAAAGGGGTAAAAATTGAAAAAGTTTTCAACCTCGTGAAATATTTTCCAATCCGTCCTATTCGAATGCAATTTTATAATTTTTTCAAGGGAAATTGAAGCTGTTTTGCAGGGTCTCTGTTTGAAATCAAAGTTTCCTCTAAGAATTTTTCAGGACTGCATGAGTTGGAGAATATTGTACGATTGGTCTGCAACCGCTTCTTCAACTGATGAAATTTTCAGAGCGTGGGAAGAAGAAGCAGAGAAATAATCGACCGAAATTTTTTACCAACTATGGAGATAAGATTACGATTTGTCGAAATAAAAAATATTTTGAAAAGCAATCATCAGGTTTTTTTAAAAATACCCAAATTTTTTGTTCAATTTCGAAGAACAAAATAGATGTCTGAGCGAAGTGAGGATGAAAATTTTTTGAAAAACGATTACTTATGTACTCTAAAACCATAAGATGGTACCAAAATTACAGACTGATTCATCACTGAAGCTGATGATCACTAATAGCTTAAATTCTATATCTGACTAGAAAATTAAATAGCCTTTCATACAATTTATTGAGGATTACCTATATTTTTTCTCATTATTGTACGAAATCTATGAGAAACAGAAAACATAATCATTTCTTAATTTGGCGAGAGTTTTTTTGGGAAAATGATTATTTAAATCGAGAAATGTGAATAATTTATCATCATCGTGGAAATAATTGATTAAATGTAATTTCGTTGTTGGAATGGCATAATTTTTTAGTGAAACACCATACCAATTTTTTGGGGGCTAACCAATATGGGCGGAGTTGCACTTTGGATCGAGCCTTGCTCATAAAATTCAAAAATTTGCTAAATAATTAACCCAGTTTTTTATAACGTTTTTCCCTAATTTTTATAAATTTTTTGTTTGCTTTGGAGAGTGAGGGAGTCAATTCTCAAACCACCTCTCTTGTTTACATGCCTAATAACTCTTCGTTTGCGAATTTTAATTTTATTCGAATACCTAGTTGATCAGGTTTGGCGTTTTGCACAGAAATTCTGACTTTATCAAAAAATGATTCACTTATCTTGGAATTTCAATTATTTTAAAATTCTAAAAATTAGTAAAGTAATTTCAACATTTTAACAGGCATCATTGAGAAATTTTCGAAGAAAAAAGTAACTTTCAATAACTTTTTTTGAGCAAAAAGTGACCAAAATTGACCAAAAATTCAATTTTTTCGGGGTCAAATTTTTTTCACAGTTTTCTGGGGAGGGGCAATTTTTTTTAGTTTTCTGCAAACATTTCAAAGATAAATCAACTGAAAGGACGCGAATAATTTCATTTATTAAATTCCTTCGTCAAAACAACAAGCAAACTAGCAAAAGTCTATATTTTTTTATTTTTTTCATGAAGAATTTTGAAAAATAGCAATTTTTACGTGAAAATTTGAATCTTTGCCTGGAAAAGCGAAGAAAAAATGACTTGGGGGAAAAAAGTAACCAATGTGACTTTTTAGACGTGAAAAGTAATCAAAGTGACTTTTTAGACATGAAAAGTAACCAAAAGTAACTGAAGTCGAAAAAAGTGACCCTCTATGATCTCTATGATGCCTGTATTCAACTTAATCGTCTATCGCCCCCCCCCCCCACCCCGAGAAGTCGTACTCGTTTATCGCGTGAAAATTCAGAAGAAATATTAAAAATCGGTAGAAACGTGATTTCAAAAATCAATGAAAAAATGGCTGGAACAGTGCGAGAGAACCATCGATCTTATGAGAGAACCGAAATGAAGGGGGGTAACAAATTGACAATTTTCCCCAAATTTTGTACTTTTGAAAAATAATGATTTTCACGAAGTGAGCTTTCAATTCTTGATTTTTGAAGAAGAGTAAACTATTCAAAGCTTTCAGAGACAAGTTTGGAAAAATCTACTTAAAATGGTTGAATTTCGAAAAAAAAAATTTTGTGTTCAAAGCCCTAAAATCTCCATAATTTTTGAACTTCGTAGCATTGAAAATATGCGAATTGAGATGCTGAATCCTGAATCTCAAGGTGTTTTTGTTTTTTACAATTTCTAGTCGCTATAAGTAATGATCCACTTTGAACCAAGGCACCCTGCTTTGCGTTCCACTCTCTTATTTCTGAATCAGCGAAATTTATCAAAAATCATTGAAAAACAGTCAGAATTGCAGTGAAAATTATTTTCACTAAAAGTAAGTGAGTGAAAGAAAATCACTGGAAATCAGTGAAAATTTACTGAAAACTCAGTGATATTTATGAAATTCACAGGGAAATCTGTGAATTTTTTTGAATAATCAGTGAATTTCGCTAATTTTTTCTATGCTGTAATTCTGACTGTTCATCGTGATTTTTCACTGATTCGGAATAAGAGAGCAGGCATCGTGGGAATCTAAAAATATTTCTGGGATACTCAAACTACATATGTCACATTATCAAAAAATTGGAGAAATCGAAGAATTTTTGACACATTTCTCACAATTTTATATTATTTTTGAAAAATGGCCATTTTCATGGTTAGGTAATAATCATAACAATCCCAGTATACTTAGTTTGAAAAATTCTTTCAAAATTCTATTTTTTCCATTTTTTAAAAATCGAATTTTATTCTCTTAATTTTCTGACATAGCCGGGATAGATTATCAGATATATTAAAATTTCGCTCTTTCTTTCAAGAAAAGCTTCTGCCTTGACTAAAAATCACCATTATCCTTTCCAGAGACAAATGCAACTCCAAACTCCGAGGAATAATCCTTCACACATTCGAACAATTTTCTGCACGGCGATACCTATAAACCCCCTCTCCCCGCATTATATTCTTAAGTGAATATGAGAAGTAAAATGAAGAAGCATGTAGGTATATTTTATCGTCAAGATTATACGGCCGATTACCCAGCATCTAGTTATACATTGGAAACGAGTACACGTTTCACGCTGATTCCGCAGATGAGATACCGAATAATCAAGCTTTATAAGCTTTTATCTGCTACGTGCATTAATAAAAGTCACAACTCGTATGTTTAACCACTGATGGAAAATTTATTAACATTTCACGCTCTTTTCAAAAAACATCACCGCACCGTTGCGTTGTGTAATTTTACACGGATATTTTAAATGTAAATTATTATAGGTACATTTTCAGTTTATCTGTCACATCTTACATAGTCATACAACAGACTATTCTCCTAGCATCTAAATCATCTACACATTGAAGATGAACGCCGGTACAACCGGAACGTACCAATATTTATCACCATCGGTGTCAATAATTTGTCAAAAAATTAACAAATCATTCGATCTTATTTCAACAGGTAAAAATAAACAGCTGTATTTATTTGAAATGAGAAAGTCAACGGTCTTATTTGTCGTGTTGCAAATTCATGTTTTTTTTTCTCTTCTAAACTCTCTTCATATGCACGAAAATAGTACACCTTCTCGTGACTGGTTTTATTACCGAACTGCGCGAATGTATAAATTATTGTGTATTACCTATGCCATGCCTTGTTCATCTGCAGTAATCTAAATAGCACCGGATTAACCTATAATAACTTAATCTCGCCGTCGTCAAAACTGGATCACATTTAATTACATATTCCAATCAGTTGAATATGTATTAATCGATTTCGATACGATTATTTTTCCATCTTCGTACATCCACCTCTATTTTACGTAGTCTGATGCACAAAACCGTGTACGATGTTCAAACATAGTTATATAGGTACGATTTAATGAAGAAATAAGAGAAAGTATTGACATACCTATTAAGAATACACTAACGCATCGTAATTAGCAAATATAGTTACTCTCGTACACCAAAACAAATATGCAGTTTACTGGTAAAAGTTTTACTTATGGTAAGATACTCATTTGTACGAATGTGTGATTCGAAACACGTGTAAAATACCATCTCTCGCCAACGTTTCAAGTACATAGGTATAATTCGTACATAAATGGATATTGTTGCAATTTAGACCTTATCAACTTGTTCGCTGTCTAATTGAGGATAATTATGAAATCCTAATACAACGTAGCCTACGTAGGTTGCCCATAGCGACTACGTAACTTGTACATATGGATGGAACCCTGGAATTACACACTGCTCGACGCACAAACTAATCATAAATGTTACTTTTGGTTTATCTTTAAGAAAAATCGCATTTTAATGTATAATCATATACGTATCTGGTATCTAAAGGGAAAAGGAAACAAATGGAGACAATGAACATGTTCAAATGACTCAAGAGGCCGCCGCCGCAGATATAAGTTGATATATTACATACATTTTAACAAGGTTGCTTTTATACACAATTATATAATTGTATTAATTGTAAAGTATGTATTTTTCCATTTGCATTAGTTTACTTTCCATTTTTCTAGATGGGTTTACAGTTAAGATTCGTTATTACTTATTCAAAAAAAAAAAATTACAAAGACGAATAAAAGGTTTAATTGAATTTGCCATTTTGCCTGATAAGTAGGTATACGTAAAAGTGTAATAAATTATTGTTGATATTGTTCCATTAGTAAAACGTTGAATGGTTTGGTTTAATAAGCATTTATCTACTCTGGAAATTTAATGTGAGTATATAAACACTAAGAGTTTTAATTTGTATCCATGTTTTAAAATGGAACGATTACATAGATTTATGATCTAGGTAATAGGAATCTATGTAAGAAAAGGGCAGAGGCAAAATTTGTAGTAAAACGTGGTTTGAAAAAAAGAGAAAAAGGATTCATACCTTAAGAATAAAAACCAATGGGGATTTTCAGAATAGTAATGAAATGAGGATGATAACCAGAAATCAAGGTGAGTAGGTCTAGGTACTAATTTTAATCATTTTTTTCATTTCTAATTTTTAGAAATGAAAACATCAAGAAAAGCATACTTACGGTAGGTAGGTAGTAAATTTTTGGATCAAACAAAAATTCATCAAATGCAACTACTGCGCTCGAAAAGAACCCATATGTGAGCCTTGATGCTGCAATCACCCTTAGAGGGCCAAAAATTGGTTTTTGAGTTGACATTGATTTTGGATCTTTCATACGGAGCAGAGTCAGGGGGGAACCTCAACTCAAAAACCAATTTTTGACCCCTAAGGATGGTTTTAGCACCCAGGCTCACAAATCTAATCATTTAGGCGAATTTTTGAAAATTCAAAATTACTGTTCAAAAGAAGTGCAAAAGTTCAAAATATATGTAAAATCAATCTAATAAAGGTAAAAAGCTAAAATGTGCGGTTTATACCATATTTTCGACTCCCTAAATCGATTAGAAGCGGTTTCAAAATCTTCTGCAGCTTCCACAGAATTTTTAAAATTTTCTATACGTGAAAAAAAATTATAAAAATGGCCAAATGAACTTTTCTAAAATTCTTTTTAGCCGTATTAAATTCAGATTTTTTTCAGAAAAAAACAATTTTTTCTTGTCAACAGATTTTTAAATATTTTCCAAAAAATTTTCTGCAAACAAATTGAATTTAAATCGACAGTGAAAGGGGGGATTAGAAAGAGCGATTAGAAAAGCTAAAGCTGTTCAAACGACTTCAAATGCTATCATAAAAATTTCGGGTTAAAATCTTGGCTACAGGTAAACGTTCAAATTTCAAAAATAAATGTCTACCTGATCATATCAATTTAATAACTATGGAACATGCGGAGTTCTTCAGAGAAAATTTTCAAATACCTTGGAAATAAAAATGTTTTAAATAAAAAAAAAAATACAAAAAATGTTTCCATTTTACAAAAGATTGTGAATAACTTTGTCTGATGATGAAGTTTTTTTTCTAAGTCAAGACTTTTTTTGATAAATGTAAATTTTAAATTTTTTATTGTGTATTGAATTGGCACATGATAGATAGTGGGTTCTTCCCTATAAAGGATTTTAATTTTCAACAATTTTCAAATGAAAACTTGACCTATGAAACTAATAAGCTGAATTGAAGATTTAAAAATTTATTTTTTTAATCCTTTCGACACTCAAATGATGAGTTTTAAAAAGAATACTCAAGGCAGTAGCGTAACTGGACATTTTTTCTGGGGGGGGGGGGGTGGTGCCAGAAATACAGTGGTTTCGGAAGCTATTTTTGGGATGGTAAAAATTGGGTATGGGGACTTGAAATACAAGAATGATAATAGAGGGAGGGGGTAAAAGGGAGCCTTCTTTCGCACTGTCGTCTTGAAAAGGTGATAGAATTTCGATATTGATCATACCCGAGCGAAGAGAGGGCTACGCTTTGAAAAAATTGTATTTTCAATGTCCAAAAAAGACATTTTTTCGTGTTTTAATGCTTTGAAAATCCTATCTGATGAAATTTGAGGGGGAGGGGGTACATGGGGCATTTGATATTTTGTACCCTGGTCGCCGATTTCGGGGATACAATGTACTCCTTGAACTCCATTTTCCGACGCCACAGGTATATTTTATAACGTTCAATTATCAATTTTAATTACATAACAAAGAAAAGCAAAATGGAGGGGATCGTGAAAAACTGACATGTCAAGTTAACTCACGTTGAATTCGAAAAATTGTTGTGAGAAAATCTATCAAAAGTAGATAAACTGAGGTGATTTTTTATTTTTGATGAAGTCTCGATTTTCAAAAAAGAAGGAAAGTAGCAAATGACAAATTTTTTTGTAGAATATACGTTATTGCTGTCGAAAAAATATGATTTTAAGATCACAAATACTTTTCGAATAAAAAAATCATTTTTGAAGGGCTTCTGCGGGGGTTTTGTCCCCCTTCTGTACTTACGCAACCAACTCAAGGTGTCGAGCTGTCCAAATCTGATTTTAATGGAAGTGGAGTTTTTGGAGAACGAATCTTTCAAAATCTTCTTGCCTTAAATTTTAGCCACTTGACTTGATTTTTCGAGGGATTTAAAAAACAAATCTAAAACCTGTTTATAATGTTACCATTTCCGGGCTTTCTGAAGCTCCCAGTGAATTTTTGATTTTCTCCGATGTTTCATCCCAAGAATGTTCAACAATTGATTTGACCAGTTAAAATTTAAAAATCAACCTTTTGTGCATGTTTCACCACAAAAAATTCCACTTAAGGACATTTAAAATGTGTTCCAGAAAATCCAGAAAATCCTCCCTCCCCACCTGAAAAAACTATCAATTAAATTTGATGAAATTTTGCTTTTTTGAATCACTGAAATACGTGATTTTTCAATGATCTTTTAGTCAAAAATCACTGATTTCTCAATCGATTTCCAATTTGTCAGAAAAAATCGGTAATTTTACCCAGAAGATAGAACAAAAATGATTTTTACTTAAATTTATTTCACTGATTCAAAAAGGTAGAATTTTAGTATATCCAGCTGATTCAGATTTATAGAGTATAATGAGACCCGAATTTTAAATCATACCTTAAAAATTAAGGCAACCTTAATGGTTTTAAGGAACCGTTTCGAGCTTTCTGATTTGTTGAAAATTTGATAAATAACCTTTAAGGCTATCTTAACTTTTGAGGTATGATTTAAAATTCGGGCCTAAATAATTGTTTCGTTCCAAAAATCCCGAAATTTTTAAATTTTTTCTTTGCTCAAATCTGTAGGTTTGTATTATTTTCCTTTTGAAAATATCTGACTACACCAACGTGACTGAAATAACAGGTAACTCAATTTTTTCACTAAATTTTGATCCCCTGCCTATTTTCTCGAATTCTTAGCCCCTCTCTTACATAATTTCTGGGTATGCTTATACGATTGCTGGGTTTATTTGGAACATGCTTTTTCGAAAACCTCATCTACTCTAGTACTCTCGTTCAAATTCGAGCCAAACTTTTTCAGTGCTTCCTTCGTAAGATAAATTTATGCTGGTTTGTAATTGGTCCTAACTAGAATTACTACAACCCTTCCTCTCCTCTGTAACAGAGAAAAAAACTAGAATGAAAATATTTAAATAATAATATTTACGTTTTAAATCAAATACTCGTAACATGTCAACATCTGTTAATTTTCAGTTAGACTATTTAACCCAAATTCTGAGAAAATTCTTCCTCAAAAAACCACAAGTATTAAAAATTCTCAGAAATGATGCCAAAGATGAGATCCTCAAAATGTCACGGACAGCGGAAAACACCGACGCATCTATTTCACACGAGGTCAGCTTGACCCCATAATCGAGCAAATAAAAATCTTGCACGAGTATCTCGTTGAAGGAGTACTTCGGATCGATTATGTACTTCTGTTTACACGAAATAAAATTAAAGATGTACTTCAGGCTTCAGGGTGAGTAGGTAAGTCGAATCAAGAATCTTGGATAATATTGTCGATCGATGCTAATGAATCATTGTGATCTTTTCCAGAAATAATCTAACAGAAGATCCAAGTACCTATAATTAATTCATTTCGAGTTCATATGAGAATCTGAGCGAAAACTCATCCAAAAAAATCAGGCTACTTTTATCAAGTCGTCATTAACTGGAGCTCAGTTTAAAGGCGTTCGCATGCATACGAACAAAGTATATTTAAATTTAAATTGCAATTGCACAATAACAGGTGTGTATTGAAAAAGTCCAGAACGTAGAGCCAGGCAAAAGTACCACATTTACATCGATCACTGCACATTGTGTACGGTGATTAATTATCAATCGTTTATTTCCTCAATTATTATAAAGTTAAAAGTCCAAGTGCAGAACCAGTTTATCTTGAAATCAACCCGTTTCACGCGAACTGCTCGATCACCATATGGGATCGATTGCATATGCACGCGATTATAAATCGAATGCGTAAATTAAATCAACAGTGCCGAATGTTCTCGTCGGATATGAGATCGGATGAGAGTACAAATACATATTACACGTCTGTTGTTATTTTGGTGAAATACCTGCTCATGTAGGTAGGTACAGGATCAAGATGGATGTGTGTACGATGTCGAAATACCATATCCGTCTATTCTTGTCCGTCAAATATTACGTCATTTATATTTAGAAAGAATGTTACGCATCTTGAATATATAAAAGGAATAATTTCAATGGTGAATCGGTACATATCGATGATTTTTAGTACTATCTGACAATCCAATTTCTTCGTAAAGAATATAAAAAGAAGTATTCTCCTCGTTTGAAAAAATTTGCAATATCAACGTTTATAAATTGAGAGAAACTTATTACCTCGCATAGTTCAGTTTGCCTCTCGCTCTCTCAATGAAATACTCCGATTTGGAATAATTGCCATCGTAACCTTGAAAAGTGATCTTTTCACAGTTGGCTGAATTTGCCTAATATATGAATGCAATTTCCCTTTCCGTCGGTTCACTTAGGTTTTTCATAATGTCCATACTGTTATAAGTTTCACCGGATTGGGTCGCGAATTTAACCAAACTCTAGCACCCATAACGAACCGTGGACGCCCATGTAAGCATTTCCTTTTCAGTTTATTTTAAACTAGAATTGCCGAAGCAATTGGATACTTTCTTCTTAGAGATGAAATTTGATCCGCGATGGAGTATTTGTTTGCTGTACATAAGATAAGGATGGTATTTAATGAAGCTAGCTGTGGTGGTAATTTCATGGTGATGATCATCGCGGCGAAAGAGCAGAATTTCATTAACATAAATTCTCATTCCGAAATGCTCACGAGTCGTATTTACGCCTGCTTTGTTTTTTTTTGTTTGACTTGAGCTATTTTTATAAAATATTAAACCTGTAATTTTGTAATCTTCACGGCGAAATGGTTTAAGGGGATTTTTCAATTCCTCCCAAGTATCGTAATTATTCGTATTACGTGGTTCGCCGTGTGAGATTTTCACATGCGGTGCCACTGGCGGAAAATTTTTTCCAGAAAATGGAATGGAGGGTACTTAAGGTAGAAACGGTGATAAGATGCATTCTTGATGCAGATTTTTCGGTTTCTCAGGTCTCGGCGCAGCGAACGATGCAGTAGTCGCGTATTTTGGCAGGAAATAATTATTCGAGATTAAGTTTCGGTGCACGGAATTCCTTTATTTAACGTCGAATGCCGCAAACCGCATTATGATCGAGTTTTATCAGCTGAAGCTTCGAATACGACTGCATGGAGATGGTTGCGTAAGATAAGTCAATAACTTCAAAATGGTGGGGAGAGGTTGTTTGATTTTATGACTCGTTTTGCCCATTTGATGTTTCCAATTAGGTACTAAATGAGTTTATTTTTGAAGTTGAGTTTGAAATAGTGGAGAGGATAAGTATCGATTGGAAATATAGAAATTAAAATTATCGAGGGGGGGGGGCGTAGTTGACTAGATGCAGAGAAACACAGTGTCTAATTTTTGAGTTTTTAAAATGAATATGTTAGTGGAAAAAATCCCATGATTTGTTATCATTTTCTCTAAGATCGCAAAAAAGTAAAAAAAAAACATGGAATTTTGCAAAAAATGATGGGATTTTTACTTTTTTTTAGTTTTAAAATTTACTAACCAATTTCAACAAACTGAAAACTACATGAACAATAAAATTTGACATTTCTGTAACTTTCTTTAGAGGAATTATTTTAAAAAAATGACATTCAAAATTTCCACCCCCATTTTTGTCATTTTTTGATATAAATAACAAAATGTCATTGAGTTACCTATCAATGGTGCAAAAAATCTGCTCTCAACTTTGAATTTTATAAAGTCAAATGAGTACGTGAAAACATACCTATTATAAGAAATTTCCTATTTATAGACAAAAAAGAGTAAATTATATGGGAAAATAAATAAACAAAAAAATTTCAATTTTCGAAATTGCGAGATAAGCGTAAAATTCAAAATTATGTAGGTAAGTATGTACTATGTACTTCAATTTTTCAATATTCTGTTTGATTTCGAAAATTTATAAAAGAATTTCCGACTTTCGACGCAGAGTTGACCAAAATTCCAATTTTTTCAACTTCAAAAAAAGAACACGTGCTGGATGAAATCGAAAAATCAAAAAAATTATAAAAATTATATTTGCAATCATTCTTATTTTTCAATATTGATTTTCCCAGACTTCCATGTTTTCTAAACCAATTTTATACAAGTTTTTTATAGTTTACCTCTTTACACAAAATACACAAGTAATGAAGAAACACAGACAAAAATAACTCTTATAAATCGTGGGATGATTTTTGGGATGAAAATTCATCCCAATATCATCCCAGGCTCACGAACTGGGAAAAAATGTGAGATGAATTTTGGGACGAATTCTCTCTCTCATAAAAATCGTGGGTTGATTTTTGGGATGAAAATTCATTCCAATAATCATTCCAGCCTTAAAAGCTCGGAAAAATCGTAGAATGATTTTTGGGATGAAAATTCATCCAAAAATTCATCCAAGCCTCAAAAGCTTGGAAAAATCATAGATTGATTTTTTGGGGGAGGGGGGGGGAGAATCGTGGATTGATTTTGGGAGGAGGAATCATGGATTGATTTTTTGTAGGGGGATCATGGATTGTTTTTGAGGGGGGGGACATGGATTGATTTTTGGAGGAAAAATCATGGATTGATTTTAGGGGGGGGGAAATCATGGATTGATCTAAGCCTTAAGAACTGGGAAAAATCGTTGGATGAATTTCGGGATGAATTCTCCTCGCAAAAATCGTTGGATAATTTTTGGGATTAAAATTCATCCCAATACTAATCCCAGTCTTAAAAGCTCGGAAAAATCTTGGAATGATTTTTGGGATGAATATTCGTCCAAAAATTCATCCCAGCTTCAAAAGCTTGGAAAAATCATGGATTAATTTTTTTGAGGGGAAATCAAGGATTGATGAGGGGGAATCATGGATTGATTTTAGGAAAGAGGGGATCATGGATTGATTTTTGGGGAAAAAATCATTCTAATTTCATCTTAGCCTCAAGAACTGGGAAAAATCGTGGGATGAATTTCAGGATGAATTCTCCTCGCAAAAATTGTGGGATGATTTTTGGGATGAAAATTCATCCCTATACTAATCCCAGCCTTAAAAGCTCGGAAAAATCGTCGGAGACTTTCAACATAATATTGTAAGACTTTGTAAGACACTTTAATTTTTGATCTTTGATGTAGGTCGGATCTGCATCACTTTCGGTTTTCTTTCTTCTATTGTATTATGGGGTCCTTTTTCTCAGACTCTTTCTAACGTAAGAGCTACAAACATATCCATGCTGAATCAAAAAATCTCATTGGAAGTGATATTCATGAAAAAATTCGTTTTTTTTTACGAAACCCACGAGTTCTGCAAAAAATCAGAAAACGCACAAACATCAAAACGTCATAAAAAAACATTCGTACCTACTTGTTGACAAAAAAAAAACAGTAATTTTTATTCACGTATTTTGGAATATTGACTTCAAAAATGAAAATTCGACCAAAGTTGTGGAATCTATGATCACAAATACATAATAAAAACCTGGCACACTTTTCTCCCCTTACCTTCAATCATCTAAAATTGAAATGAGATAGACAAAAGTCCAAAAATTGAGAAGTGTACCTCGTAGAGAAGGATAACCTCCTTAGGACGAATCGAATTTCAATTTTTTTCGAAAATTGAAAGAAGAAATTGAAGAAAAAAGGGCAGGAAATGAAATTCATAAAAAAACTCCCATTTCAAATTTTGCTTAGAAAATACGACCTCTTTACAAACACCTTATATATAGGTATAGGTTAGGTACATATACTAAAATTCACTTAAAATTTTGAAAATAGGCTCTTAAACTTTTTTTGCTCGTTTAAAAAAAATATATATACCGGAATCTGTAATAGGAAACCTTTTCAAAATGTAAAAATCGTATCCTCTGATGAACTTGAAGTAGGCCACACGTTCAAGTACACAACGTTTTTTGATTTCCTCGACGAGTTTCATCTCCTGGAGTCTTAAAGCAGATCTACCACCTGAACTTCGACACATTGAAGAACATTTTCAATTCTAAAAATCTATCCAATAATATCGAATTTAATTCAACTTTGAACTGCATTGTGCATTCTACCTTCTGAAACCTTCCCTCGAGTACAAATTCTTCCACGCAACACATTGAACTTAATCTCATTCTCCGAGGCTTCGGCCATAATAAAGAAAAACTCTACCAATCAATTCTCCCCGACTACTATTCTTCTTTCTAGATCTGAAAAACAAACTCCCGCGGCTTCGGCGATGGAACTGACCAAAGAATACTCTTCAAATAATGACACGTCTTTCGGGGTATACGAGCAATACGTTCTCTCCGAGAGTCTCACGCGATTAGTCAACACCTCCAAGGTCCCTTTTCCGTTACAGTTCATCATCATTTTCCAATAACCAAGTGCAAATATCCGAACAAAAGAACCTCAATATAATATTTCCGACACGAAATCAATAAACTTGATACTCCATTAGTTTATAATCATGCAGATCGCATGTATTACGTAAATCTATGTCCTGCACACCCTCACCTGCGCCTTCGCCTTGTTCAAATACATAATTCACGACACGACTAAAACAATATAGTTTCGATGTATTTTCAAAAAAAAAAATCGCAAAATAATTTCGTACACAGTCATGAGCGCAATAATCATGATAATTTTAAATTACTCTGGCGGCTCGGCTGGCCGCGTTACAGATCGATCGTAGGAGAATAACGAGCCGCAATGTTTAACTTATGTGCCAATCCTTCTCCATACCTCTTTATGCCATTCTTCAATAAAGAAAAAAAGAACATTTAAATTATACATTACAAAAATATAAGCTATACCTATAGCATAAGATCAGCCGAGTATACGCAACAGGTCATAATAATTCGTCTCTCCGAATACGCGCGGCTAGGTATAGGCAGATTTTTGTCAAATTCTTTCGACCGTCTAATAAATTAGAGAGAAATTTACTCGTTTAATAAGCTGGAAACGGAAAACTCTACTGTGCGGTTTTTATACATCCATTACACAATGTTAAAATGCTAGAAAAAACATAGATATAGGTAACCAATCGTCGACGAATGTAGCGAAACTAAACATATTAGGTGGATATTTATTTAGCACGCCAGAAGGGCAAAATTTTTATCAAAAAATTCCACATTTATACTCAATGGTCAATTGTACAATAATTTATTTTAACCTCGATTATAATAACCCGCGAGAGTGCGGATTTAATTACGTGACAAAATACGCACCTTAACGACCTGTTTGTTGCAAAAAGATGAAGCATAGAAGGCAAAAAATGGCAAAATCATGGTGTAAATTTGACTCAAACTACACCGGCGAGTACAAATATGAGAATTTTCATTTCGAAATATCATTCGTAATTATATTTTTTACCACGCCATTGTTTGAAGAATTACGAAGATGTCATAGGGTTATTTTTTTTCTGCAGCGTCCAGCTCTCGGCGTAATTCGAATTGAGAGACGAGAGGAAGGGAAAAAAATGGCGAGAATGATTCGGAAGTATATGGACGGATACAATGGTACCAGAACCGATCACCGGAACCGGGTAATTATTGGAAATTTTTCAAAACAGGCCGACCAGAACGATCGCTGGTCATTTTCTGCGTCCTTTAAAATATGTCACACATTAGAGATATTACAAATCCGCCGCCGCCGTTCGGAATCAAAACAAGGTCGCATCCGTCGAAAGTTGATTAACCATCCGTACGCCGCAATGTTCTTTGTAGACCGAAACGAATTTTGAATTAAAATTGGTAATTATTCAAATAAAATCAGTCGCCAAGTATGCGCCAACCTGAATACTTGAGATTAATTAGATAAGCCATTTGGATAAATCTATTTCTAGCTTTCCACATGGCACATACCTAGGTACGATATGTGCTGCGTTTTGCTCGGCTATTGCGAGAGAAAAGCTAATTTTCACGCGTGTTTTCAAATCAGCAATTGAAATATTGCTGTACTTGTTTTTCTTCACATTTTCGGTATCGAATGAAATTCAATACTTGAGTAAACAACGCCAATCGACGAAGTATCGGTTAATCATCCGTATGTTGTTTTGGCGTACGAAGGTAAGAAAGTTATGAAATAAGGAATTTTTTCATTAGCTCATAAATAATTTTGCCGCAAATGGGATTTCGAAGATCCAAGTCTAAATTTATTCTAAGCTCAATTCTTTTCAACTCTAAATTGTTTCAATTTCTTCAATTCTAATTTTTTTTCAAAGCTGTACCATATCCAATTAAAAAATTTTTCCATCAGTACCTAAAGTTTTTTTCAATTTAAATTTTCTCAAATCTATTGTTATTCTAATGTCTAAGTTTAAATTTTTTCAACTCTACAATTTTCAATTTCTTCAATTCCATGTTTTTTTCAAAATTGTATCTAATTTTAACATTTTTCCAACAGTAAAATTTTTTTAAACTCAAATTTTCTCAAAATTTATCAATATTTTTAAAATTTCTTCCAAGTATTGAATTGGAAAAAAATTTGAAAAACGTGAAGTTGAAAATTTTTTTAAATTCGAAGTTGAAAAAAAACGTAAAAAAATTTTACAGCTGGAAAAAATTTTTAATTTGAAAAAATCAGAATTAAAATTTTTTTAACTTGGCTTCCTTGAAATTTTTTTCAACTTCATTTTTTAAAAATTGTTTTCAACTCGAAAATTTTTTCAATAATTTTACATATTTTCTTAAAATTTTTTAATTACTGAAATTTTTCTAATTGAAAATTTTTTCTAATTTTTTCCAATTTCGAATTTTTCAAAAAAATTTCAACTTCATGTATTTCAAAATTTCTTCCAACCCATTAAGTAATTGGGGGAAATTTTTAAAAGTAATAAAAAAAATTTGAAGTTGGAAAAATTTTGAGAAAATTTTAGTTAAAAAAATTTTATGAATGGAAAAATTTTAAAATTGAATACAGATTTAAAATTAAAGAAATTGAAAAAAAGTTGAACTTGGAATAAATTTGAACTTGGATCGTCGAAATCCCATTTGCGAAAAGTTGTTGAATTTTTTACGTATCTTCGTGTAAAACTGGTTGCATAGCTCTACATTTGTACGTACAATCGCACACTACACATCCAATCTTGATGTAACTTTCGATCGTAAAAATCCAGTTTATTGAAAATTGCATAATTCGTCTCTAAAAGTAACGCGTAATTTGGTCAAAAACACGATAAACATTCGCGTGGCACGCGTAAAACATGTGAGAAACCAGTTTGTTGTATATCTTCGCCGAATGTCAACATTTTACGTTCATAAAATGTTATCTAATTTATTCGTATCGTATCATTGTGAATCAGCGATGCGATTTTCCAAACGTGGGTAATTTGCGTAAATTTCGTATAATTACCAGAGTTACGATCTACGATCCCCTTTAAATTCGTTCATCATTATTTCCTACATTTCTCACCCGGTAGCCTTGAAAAATCTTTCTTTTTTCCCACGTATAAAAAATATTCCATAGATGACCTTGGAAAAATTTTCTCGCGTATTTTCATTCATAGCATGGAAAAATTACCGGGTTGGTCGTTATAATTAAATTTATGCAAATTTCCTCCTTTTTTTACGAAATGTAGCATCAATCCCTCGTCCTCTCCTTCCGGAGTAAGCCATAATTAAATGTGCTAGAAATGATACGATCCATGGCACGTGAAGTGTACGTGGCTAAAGCAAAGAATTTATTAAGACGTCGGGGGCATCGAAAGGGAGGTTTTATAAAGTCGAACTTATTTTTCATAATAATGGTCGATTTGAAAAAATGCAAGTACAGAAAAGTGGAAGATTTCACGAAAAAGATTCTTCAATTCTGAGATGGATTTTTTTTTATTTTTCCAATTCGAAATACAATTTTTCTGATTTACGCTCTCCCCTCTCCCCAAAAAAGTGATCGCTTACGAAAATTTTCTAATTAGAACCGAATTTTCCCAAATAAAATTGCAATTTTGTCCTTGAGGAGAGGAGAGCTGCTTCTCTTCCATTTGTTTGCGTCTCTGAAAGGGCCAATAATATTCAGATGTTCCAGAGATGACGAGAGTTATGGCTATGAGACTAAAATTACGTAAAACGATTTTTTTCGGGAAGTTAATTAGTGGAAATTTTCCCTGACTTGAGAATTTTTTGAAACTGAATATAAAAATTAAACTATGAGTAAATTTCACAAATTTAGCGTTTTTCTTGGAAATTCATAAAATTATAATTCATGAAAAGAAGTATTTAAATTACAGACTCGTTTGTGATGGAATTGATGGAAAAAGGAATCGAGTGTAATGCGGTAATTGAATGGGGCGGGAGGGAGGGGTCTACATGATGAAATATGAAATGTTCGGCTAAATGGAAGGCAGTATGATTGCTCCTCATACCCCAAATAGCAGGATAGTTTTTTTTTAGTATACAAAATTAAATTTGCAAAAGAGCTGATATTTTTGAGGAAAATTTTCGTTTATTTCGAGTAGTAAAAAATGGGAAAAATTATGAGTATTTTGAGTTCAAAAAGTCAAAAAATGCCATCTCAGTCAGAATTTTCGATTTTTTCTCTCGAATAACAGGGACCCAAAACCGATTTAATTTTTGGATTGGTATTGGTTTCAGCATAAATTTATTCGATATCAGTATTAAATTCGTTTTCATGTTACAATTTCGTTAGTATTGGTATTGGTAAGGGTTTCGGTTTCGGTTTCTGAGTTTTTGGAATTAGTTTTGGTATCAGTTTTACACATTTTTAGGTCATTTTATCAATTTTTATTGGAAATTTTATTAAGAATTTGAAAAAACTAATTATGACCTCCAAGAACATGGATAAGGGTCCAACCATGGTCCAACCCTCAAAGATTGGGAATATTTCTGAAATTTCGCGGAGAATTTGAAAATTTTAGTTAGAAGAAGGTCATATCATGATACGTAATACATCCAAATTCCTCAAAGAGAACTCCAACTCCAAAAATTTGTAAGTAAAAAAAATTAAAATTTTGGTGCTTTAGGGATTTGGGACACTTGGACTTGGGACATGATACCACCCTCAAACCAAATTTCCAAATTTCTGATGAAATTTTTCATCAAGTAGAATACGATCAATCAATACGAGAAACATTTTCCATTGAAAATAAAATACAAAAGACTCGACACTTATCAATAAATTTCTTCCCCAAAAATCCTTCTGGTATTCCAAGTCTCCACTCCTCCAAAAAAAAGTTTCCGACGTTACAGGGAAAAATGGATAAAAATTGATTTGACACGAAATGTCCCCTCCTCCGTATCCATACAGGTTTCAAAAGCTCTTTCTGGTCTTCAATTTTTTAATGTTTGTACAGTTCTGAAAAAATTTAGAATCTGCTCAGAATGACGTGAAAGAAGACGATGATTCACAAATTGCTACGGATTACGGAAAGTCATTCTGTTGGAGAGAGCTCTTTGAATCTGAATCAGTCAAATTTGGCGAAATTCTGTCCTTTTGAATCTGAAAATCAGCAATTTTTCATTGATTTTTCAGCCAACTATTGATACGTCGAAAAAATCTGTAATCTTTGACTGAAAAATCACGTATGTTCAGTGAAATTTATTTTATCGATCCAGAAAGGCAGGATTTTGCAATAATTGGCAGATTCAGGTTTAGAAAAAAGAGGGACGCGGGCGGCAGAAAGAATTAGATGACCAAAATTTTGGAAAAATTGAAAAAGGGAAAAACTCCAAAAAAACTGTTCACTTTTCCATAATGTTTCCAATCCTCTTCAAGTAATAATAGATCTCAGTTCTCAGTTACACTGTACTTCCATACAGGAACCACAAACCTTCAGCTTGACGTTAATTTTCCAACAGACTGCCATAATAAACACCTGAAAGGCGTTGAAGATATATCGAACGTACTTGAAACCACCATATCCTGTCAACGTTGAAGAAAAACCCAACCATCAACTGATTTATACCACCACCCGTATACTATTTTAGCATTCAGTATCAAGAATACACAAAACAATAATTCAAAATAGGAAGAGTCCGAGTATACAGAAAAATTTCAAAAGTACACTAACGATTATTACATGAAAGGCTCATACTCTTACGACACGTTTCGGCTCAGCTCATGATTCAGCAATTAATATTTTACCATCACTGGCAGGTATCATGCAGGTTTTGAATGAAGAAATTCGTGGATCATTAATTTGATAAACACATGAATACAAATTTGATAATAAGGTTTGGAGAAAAAAATGGATACGATTTCGATAAAAAAGGAAACACCGAGGTCGTACACATTGCACGCATTTTTCATCACCTTGAACTATAAAAACCGCCCATATTGGTCGTATTTTCAATAAACCTCTCGCATAACCTCGTCGTGAACTGTCACCCATAGGTTTTTTTACGATTGTTATCGCAAAAATGTGAAGAAAAATCTAAACTGTCTGATGGAAATACCGAAAGACCTAATCATGTCAACATTATGTAATGAGTTTACATGTCACAGCGGTAGCTATCATTTCGGTAAAGTACTTGCTGCATTTTATGGCAAAATATCAAAAGTTGTAAATTTTAAAACCCATAAAAATAGGTGTGTTTGTAAACATCGAGAAGACCGAAGACGGTCCGAATAGGTAATTAAATTCGATAATAAACGAGATTTTAATTTAGACGATAAAATCATTTCGAATATGCATAAGTACGCATTGAAGAAAATATCAAAAATTCGTGATGGTTTGAAATTTCTTATTGACGTTTTAACGTACTTTTGAATGGTGACTGTTTACATTGACTTTAGAATCTATCACGTTTTTATACCTTCATTTACTAATGATATCTAGAAAGATCATTAATCATCGGAATATTAACGGTGTGGCGACTGTAGAACTAAAAAATGAATACTATTTAAGGCTATGCGTGAATAGGTGTAGAAATCTTTACTTTTATTCGACGAATATTATTCGTTTCTTCTATACATTAATGTTGTAAATAAACCGAAGTATTTAAAAATGTAAATGACGATGACCGTAGGACCAATACGAATTATCTGACGATGAGTTGCGTGTGTTAAATTACCAAATTTTTTACTCCGACGAATATTTATAGGTATGTCGACCTTACGATGATACCTATGATTTATTAATCAATATTCCTATGTAAATTAGGATTATTAATTTTTTACGAACATTAGTTAGACGAAATGTAATCATAGATTGTGATTAGAATAAGCGAATAGGTTAATTGAGTTATTCAACATGTGGGTTTGAGAAGAAAAGTAAACATAGTTAATTGCACGAGAACAAAAAGATCATATACTCCTACGAACTGATTTTCGAACAGAATAACAATCCATAAACAAGAACTACGATCGAGTGAGTGAGGATCTTAGATAACGTATGAAACGAATTTCAAAAGATTCTGAAAACTTACCATTTTTAACGAAATCCGCTGCAGTGAACGTGAACAGTAGCCATAAAAATATAGCCGAACGGCTCATAACAAGCATTTTACCGCACTTACGATTACATTTTAAACATCTTTGAAAACAACTCACAGAGAAAAAAATTTCAAAAAATTCATACATTTACCCCATCGATAACGAACCGATATTAAAAAGCACATTTTAAAGATTAACGGAAACTATTCATTTTTACACTCATTGCGATAGAAGAAAAACATCATTAATGCGAAAAAAGTTTCAAAACTTGAAAATGTTTTATAATTGAAATGAAATTAACAAATTAATCGCGAACATATCACAAATGTTGAAAATGTAAACACAACATCGCACTGTGATAAGGAAAACCAGTTGGATACGTGCTCCGCTCAGCACGCAGGTAGGATAACTGAATAAGTGGATGCTAACATGCTTGCCATGATCATTAATTTTTTCGGTAGTGGGATGATCGCGTTCTCCAGCAAATGATGCACCGGAGCTGGAATTTTCGGAAAATATTCAATTTTTTATTTTTACAATTTTTTCAATTTCTTTTTTCGTGATGAAATAAGTTTGACGATTTTTTCAATTTTTCATTTTTTCTTATTTAAACGTTAATTTTTATTTGGAAAAATATGATTCTTATTTGCCGTGCCAGTGGCAGAAGTTTTCCTTGAAGGAGGATTCAGATTAGACTAAGAATTTTCTGTGCCTTTTTTTGTAGCATTTTCTTAATTGGGGGGAGGGGTGTAAAAAGCAACAATATCAAAGTCGAAAATGAAGAAAATTAAGGTTTTTGCAATAAAAAATCGAAAAGTGACAGGATTAATGGAAGGGCATGTTTTAATACAAAGAGATATTTTCATTTTTGTTATAGAGGGAGAAAAAGTCCACTTTTCTCCTTCTCGCGAATCGCTCGAGTGCTTAAACTCGCTTTTTTCTCCCTCTATAAAAAAAAATATCGTATGCAATTGCAGAATTCTTTTGAAAAAGTACACTGAAAAATCAAAAAATAGTTGGTTTTTCAGCAGTTTACCAGCCATTTTCGGTCGTTGTGGGCGAGAGGATTATCCTCCAAACCTCTCCTAAACTGTCACTGCTTACTTGAGTATGTATCCAATTTCAATCTAAAAAAACTATCATAAGATGTATTTCTGTAGATAAATACGTATTCATCTTTCCTCAGAAATCCAACCTCGGATCTACGTAAAGATTTTAGATTTTTTATGGAGGGGGGGAGGGAGGTGTTAATCACGAAAATTTTCAGAACAATTGAGGAGTTCATTTAAAAAACAACCATAGTCAAAAAAAACGTTATAGGAGACAAAAATAATGTAGGTATACAAAACAAATTGTATCATTATTCCAATTACAATTTTTTTCAAATTTTGAAAAATCATGGATTTTTTCCTTTAAAAATGGCGACTATGGCTCTTTTTAAAACAAATTCAGCAAAAGGACTAGGTATAACTTTTAAAATTAGAAAAATAAATGAGTGATTTGTTTTGAAAAGACACTATAACCATAGTCTTTTCGTGAAATTTTCTTTCAAAATCTTCAATAAAAAATTTTGTAATTTTTTTCAATTTTTGTTTTCCCTAAGATTTTTTAGATATATTTCAAGGAAGGGGCGAAACATGTACTTACTTACATAAATGAGAACAAATGTCGATGCCAAAAAAGGGAAAAATCTAAAAGTGTGAGGCGTTGGGCAATAAGGGACCTTGTGGAATGTCAGATTATGCATGATTCGTATAGAAAATAATGTTTTTACGCTAATTAGGCAAATTTCATGGCCAATTTTTTTTCACCACAAGGTCCCTTATCGCACAACGCCTCACAAATGGTAGTCGGGGGTGACACTTTCAAAAATTTTCGAGAAACTTGCGTTGTGGTCGTTTTGTTACCCAAATGAAGAAACGGAGAAAAATATTTCCTATTTTTTATTTTTTCAATGAAATAATTTTGATACCTATACGTGTCAACAGACGTTTTTTGAGCTTCAGTTATTCTGACTTTGTTCTTCAGTACCTACTACTTACCTCTACCTATTGATAGGTATTTTTACCTAAAAATAACATCGGCACCCACTTTTGACCTTTACTACATTTTTTAAGAGTAATTTGTTTTTAAATTTACTTTTTCATGTTTTTTTTCTATTTTTGTAAAAAAATCATTTTTGAGAAAATTTTTTCTGAAATGATCTTAATATTACTTAATGAAAAATGCATTCGCGAGTTTTTTAAAAAATTGGGGTAATGTTGAAAAATCGCAACCAACGAATTGTTAGGGTAAAAATGTTCATTAAGTCCATTATTTCTAAAAATATTTTCTCAAAAATAATTTTTTCAATTTTTTTTAAACATGAAAAAACAAATTAAAAAAAATAATCCTAAAATGGGCAAATAGGGCAAGCTGGTACATATTTTAGGTTGAAATTACAATATTTTTAATAATTAATTTTCATTTTTTTCAATTTCTTTGAAGAAATCCAGTTTCTAAGGAGTTTTTATTAATTTCTGTCGAATCGATTGTCTACAGCAATTTATTTCAAATTTTTTCTCCATCGATGCTAAACGCTACGATTATAAAATTAATTTATTTTTCGACTTCAGTACTTAACATTCGTTCTGATTTTTTGACCATCCTGACTCAGTCTTCTTTCTAGCTTTAATAAAAAGTATAAGCGATAGGTAAGTACAGTGGCGTCGGAAAGTGGGGTACAAGGGGTACCCCAAATCACATCAAATAGGCATTTTCGAAGCATTAAAACGTGGAAAAATGCTTTTTTGGGCCTTTAAAAACTCAATTTTCTCAAAGCTTCACCCTCGCTTCGCTCGGGCATGAACAAAATAACAATTATATGGATTATTTGAGGCGACAGGACGAAAAAATGCTTCTTTTTTCCCCCTCCACAGAAAATCCTCCTGATATTCAAGTCTTGGTTCTCATTTTGTACCCTCCCAAAAAAAAAGCTTCCGACGCCACTGGGTAAGTACTTGGAATAATAGAGAATAGAGACGAAGTGTGTAGGTAACTTAGTTGAGTTTTCGTAAATAAAACACATACCTAAGTGAATTAAGCTCAATTTTTTAGAACCTCATAAAACTGAAATTGATGAAACTATTGAAGTTCGAGAGATTAGGCACAACCAATCGACGTGTACTTAGTTATGTATTATATTTTTGCATACACTTACATATCTCATGAAAATATTTCGTAATTCATGAAATCTAAATTATATTTTTTTACCAAGAAATACACACCAAAGTACCTTGCCTATTATTTTAAAAATAATTTTAACGTTCTTATAAATTTCCATCGATATGTAGTTTTCAGGAAATTAGTTACAATAATCGTTACAAAAAGTATTTTGTCATTTAATTCATTCGAAAATTATTATGCAGGTGTAGAGACATAAGTGAATTTTAAGAATTGAATATTAAGAAGTAAAGGTACTTGGTTTGTTTTTGAGAAAAATAAGAATTATAATTCATTTACTTCAAAGAAAAACTGAATAATTCTAGGCCAGGGTAATGTATCAATGTACTTACTCATTTTCATTGATCTCCATCATTATAATTATTTACATGCAGTGAAATGTGAAATGGGTACATATACATACTCAATTCCTCATTTACTCATTTTATATTTCATTTTTAAAAAAAGTAACGACGTATTCATCAGTGAATTTCAGAACGAGTATTGTTCAAATATGAATCGAAGAAGATTATTTTTTTCTTCAACGCCAACCTTCAACTTCATTCGTACTTTCCTCTTTAATATTCATTTTAAAATTCAAAATTTTTAGTTAATTTAGACAAAAGAATAAAAAATAAAAAACTTGCATTAATCTCGAAAATAGGATAACAAACCATTGATAAGAAATCAACCTACTCGATACCATGACTCGTGACTATTAGGCACTTTTTACCACAAAACAAGAATATTACACTGAATTCAACATATTTTCAAGGGAGGAAAACTAGCTCTGTGTAAAACAACTGTGTAGCCTTCACGGTAAATGATCCCAATACACTGGCACATTTCTCGTCTGTTATTGATAAAAATCGGCGTAAAAATTTTCATTTTGTCCCGCGTTTATATTATTTTTCGTAGAATTGTCCTTATGTTATAATAATGCTCGTTCATTTCGAATTCGTTTAAATGGTTATTTAAATTACTTATGTATGTACGTGCTGTGAATATCTCGTATTTCTATTTGGTGAGTGTACTTTCATTCATATCGTTCTTCATAACTCTAAGCTTGAACCTCATCTCAAGTTGCGATTCTTTCGAAAAGTTCTGTCTTCTGGCTATGATTCTTATAGCAACTGTAATTTAAAAATCAAATTGATACTGAATACATTTAACTGAGATCAGGATGGTTTAATAGTCAGTCTTTGTTGTATTCGAATTTCTAAGATGCAGACAGATGTTGTGTTTTTACACGTCACTCTGGATTGCAATGCAGGGAAATTGGATTGAAGTTTTCAGTAAATATAATATAAAATCGAACTTGTGATTTCATCATTTGAGGATAGTCTTCTCTGGTGTAATCCAAAATGCTACACTTGATTCAGGTCTGATCTCTTTTGCACCAAATTCAACGTCGTGTTGACCGAGCTAGAAAATTTGATAAGAAGACTCATGCTGATTAAAATTCGATATTCTGAGTGAAATATGACAGCTTACGCCGTATACTTTCGATCTTACTATGCGTAATGTGCAATTGCATTAAGAAGTACATTCTGTTTACCGGTTTCATTTTCAAGTTATCGATGACTCATGTGAATTCTATCCCTATAGTATTGGCAGCCCACAGTAAGTGTCACATTTCACATCATTTATTCTTTCATCGAGATTATTTCGAGACAACTTCCAACCATTTTGTAGATAATTTATCCTTTATATCCCTCGTTACACTTTTTTTCATTTATTCCTTATCTCATTCTATAAATTTTAGATAACACTCATACTGTGGCGTTCCCAGCAAAACTACACACAATACATTGCATGGAATCGAATGCATGATTCAACCAGGATACTCGAATCACGAATAAGCATGAAAAACTGTCTATCACTTGGTAACCTAGCGAAATAGAGTACTCCTGAAGAAAAACAATTAAATACTATTTCATACCGAAAAATAAATTGCAATCGCTTGATGCTTCGTCGCACGCCGAACGCTATCCCACGTAAAAAATTTGTTAAAAACTGAAATCAATATCACCAAAGCTGAAAAATACACGATCAAAACCTATTAATCCAAATTCATTCTTAACTTCATCTTATTCGTATTTTTCGTTCGTGTTTCGTTTTCGTATTGAAGTAGACAATTTTTGTACACACAATTGTGCGTATTGCATCGATGCAAGCGCATTCCTTTTTGATTTGTAGTTTTGTGAATTTACTTCGCTTTCGCTGGAGCTTTAGGATTAATGAAAAACCCTACTGTAATTTTTAAGTTTGATTCGTTTCTTGCGCAGGTTTTAATGACACCCTATTTTTATTGATTTTCTCGGCGGTACCAGACGCTATGGCGGATTTATCGCACAAAATGAATAGTTTTATATAAAATATCGCCGATATATCATATCGTGCATATTTTACAAATAATAAATTCGTAACTCGAGCTAATTAATAAATCGCGAAAGTATTAAATCGCCTAATGAATTACGTAAAAATATCGCGCGCTATACATGGCAACACTGCGTAGAATAATTCAGCAGACTCGAGCGGCGCAGTCTTCTCGTCCGTAACCGTATGTTTGTATTGATTCGTGAAAAGGGAGTGTTGTCTCTAGCCTTTTGTACTTTAGAGTAGTTAGTTCTTTTGATTTTTGGTTTTTTCGTGTTTTTTTGTTTTTTATTTTTTATTTGAAACACACGAGTTATTATTTGCGCTATTTATGTAATAATACGAATCGAATCGACGTAATTCGGCATCTTTGTGAATCGTTTTGTAATTTTGATTTCGCCGAACTGCTTCTCCAGTTACAAATCGCGGTTTACTTTATGTTTTGATCGGCTGTTTCGTGTATCTCGGTAAGCTCGCATGAAATAATACTACACGTGTAACAAATGCTCCAAGATTTTAACGTATATCGATCATTACGTTTATAGCTGACGACGGCGGCATTTCTAGATCGGATTCGGTTACCGGAGCGAGTCGCCGCTTGAAAAAGGCCTCAAGAGTCCAGTTTGTATGTATTGATCAATTCGTAATCAAGATTATCGGGCGTTATTGTAAAGTTATCGACAAAAATGATGCAAAACGGAATGGATATTTTGCACCATCAAAATGGCTCGATTCAACAAGCATCAAACCAAGTCCACGGTCATACGTCGATCAACGAAAGTAAGACGAACTTGATCGTTAATTATTTACCTCAGACGATGACTCAAGAAGAAGTTAGATCGTTGTTCGCGTCGATAGGCGAAGTCGAAAGTTGTAAACTGATTAGAGACAAGGTTACAGGCCAAAGTTTAGGATATAGTTTTGTTAATTTTCATCGCGTCGAAGATGCTGAAAAAGCCATCAATACGTTGAACGGACTACGTTTACAGAATAAAACCATCAAAGTATCGTACGCACGACCTAGCAGCGAATCAATTAAAGGAGCCAACCTGTACGTCAGCGGATTACCAAAGAACATGACGCAGATGGAATTAGAATCGTTGTTCGCACCGTATGGCAGAATCATCACGTCGCGTATATTATGCGATACGTTTCAGCCGTTCGTTGACCCGACCAGCGGTGTAACCGATCCGAGTAACCTATCCAAAGGGGTAGGCTTTATACGTTTCGACCAACGTATGGAAGCCGAACGAGCCATCCAAGCGTTGAATGGTACCATTCCAAAAGGCTTCAACGAACCTATTACCGTTAAATTCGCCAACAATCCGGGCAACAATAGTAAAGCAATTCCTACGCTAGCCGCATACTTAGCTCCTCAAATAGCCGGCCGTTTTGCCGGACCAATTCATCCGACCGGACGTTTCCGATACATTCCATTATCGTCGTTGGCCGCCACTACCACTGCTGGTAAAACAATGCTCGCTATCAATAAAGGCCTCCAAAGATATTCACCGTTGGCTAACGAAATAGTCCAAGAACCCGTCTTACCTGGTAACACCATCGCCGGCACTGGCTGGTGCATCTTTGTCTATAACCTAGCGCCGGAAACTGAAGAAAATACGCTGTGGCAGCTGTTCGGGCCCTTCGGAGCTGTGCAAAGTGTCAAAGTTATCAAAGATTTACAAACCAACAAATGTAAAGGTTTCGGATTCGTTACGATGACCAATTACGACGAAGCAGTTATTGCGATTCAATCGCTGAACGGATATACGTTGGGTAATCGTATACTTCAAGTTTCCTTTAAAACGAATAAAAATAAGGTGTAATGTTATCCTCCCCTCATTTTTACATTACCTTCTCCAGTTTAGCTAATCTAGTCACGATTACGTTATAGAGCAGTGTCCAGTTTATTATAACGACTGCGTCACCGTATTTAAAAGTACGATTTCAGATATATTGTGTAACTAATAGACTGAAAAACACTCAATATTGACGTAATTTCTATCTCTAATTATTTTGAATATGTCATTCTAAATCCTCTTCATTTTCTTTATATTCAAGAAGAAGCTAGTTTTCTTTTCGTTTCGTTATTTTAGGTTTTATTTTTAGTTTTTCATTTTCCCCTTATTTTGTTGATTTTTTTTAGTTTCGTTCGAGTTATTTTTTCTTTTCTTATTTTTAGTTGCAATAGATCAATTTTCGTTTTTATTTTTTCGTTTACGTAGATTTTTATTTATTTTCCTTTACAGTTTTATTATTTCCTTTACGGTTTATTATTTATATTTGATTTATTTGACATGACAGAACGACGTATTCAAAATTATTAAATAAGTTATTGTTTTTTTTTTTATTTTACGAAGTAATCTGGTCTTTTGATTTACCTTAACTAGTCATTTTTGAAAGTCATTAAATTCATAAGGGATTGAAATGTACGATTCAAACATATCTGCATGGTAAAAAAAGTTACTTATTAGGCTACCGTTTATATTCGAATACTTGACTAGTCAAAAATTACGTTTTTTTATTGTTGAATTAATTTGGAAAATTTATTTTTTTTCAAACTAGTCGTCGAGGTAAACTATCGTTAAAACGTTAATTTGTAAGCATGTTAGAATCTCGTAGACCCTTTGGTAATTCCACGCAATCCCATGTGTTTTCTCGAATGTAAAACAAAAGCAGATTTCAAATTTATGATTTATTATCGTCCATAATGTTTGAATCGTGTTCGTGAAAAAATTTCGCTGTAAAATTTTCGTGACTAAGTGAAGTAAATTCGGGTACTTCATTCGAAATGAGAATTTTTAGGCTAAGCTCGTTCGCGTCGTCGAATCGGCTGAAAATGCCGGAAAATGTAGACGCTCGGGAAGCTTAGCCTATGTTTGTTTTAACAGGGTGCAAGTGCAGCATCGGGCTGTCTAAACGTAGGCTAAAAATCATTTTTTACGGAGGTGGTTGTATGCTGCGCGGTGTGCATTCATATTGCGTGAGTTATGCGCCGAAACCGTAGCTAAAGTTCGATGTTTGGCATCGCGAATTTCGTGTCCGTTGCAAAGCCATTTTCAACGGTGGCCTTTTTTCTAGACTCGAATTTCGGCTCGGGTTATTTTTTTCAGCGCCGGTATTAATACCAACAAATTATACGTAGGTACGCGAATATTAAAAATTGATTTCTGATTCGATTCGTATTCCTAATGGAAAAGCTTGATAGGTCGCAATTCGACGATAATGGTTGAAATTCATTCGTTTGATGTTTTCATATATCCTATGTAATTAAAAGCCGGTGTAATGTTACCTCTTTATTTATGAATCTGGCTGTTTCCTTCACCCCCCTCACTACTCGCGTAGTGCTCTTTATCGATCCGAAATGTAGGTACCCTACCTGTACAGTTATATTAATTTTTTCCACAAGTGTAATTTCGAATTCAGCTCGAGGTGGTTAATTGGAGTTTATTTGAGTTTCAATGAATTTCGAGTGCTTTGACGAGCGTTTAACGAGTTGAAGAGAATTTACTGTTAGGCTGCCTGAAATGGCGTATTTTTTAATTGAAAATTTTCGATTTAAATTTTGGTCGGTGGAAGTCTAAATTGAAATGGCTTTTGCAAAAATAAACTTAATTTGAAGTCGTTTTCTGAAATGGTTGGGAAGAGAGGGGAGGGAGTTGAAAAATCTGAAAAATTATACTTTCAAATTTTTTCATTCAGAAAAATGATAATTTGTCCTAAAATTTAGAATAAGACCATAAAAAAATGTGTTCGATGAAACATTATATTTTTGGAAAAAAATTGGAATTACAAGTACTGAAAAGTGGTAAAAAAAATTTGAAAGACGTGAAATTTTTTGCAAAAATTGACTTTTTGTATTGAAGAAATAAATGTCAACTTGAAATTTTCAATTGATCAGGAGAAAAATTGATTTTTTTAACGAAATTGATAAAGATATAATAATATACCTATTTTATGAAAAAATGTCAATTGAAAAAAATTGTCTTGTGCTCAGTCGTTTTTCCATGAAAATAAACTAAAATATTAAAATTCACTAAAATAGTTGAAAAATAGTCCCGGAAAATCCCCAAAAAATGGGAAGGTAAAGAAATGTTCATCTTTTTGAATTTCTTTTGGTAGAAGCGTGAAGGAAATTAAAAAAGTTTGAATTTTTCCGTCACGTTTTATAAAAGGAGGGGAGGGAGGGAGTAAGAAATGAAGTAGTTTCAGAATATTTCTTTTCGAAATAAGAAGTGGCTACCTAAAATTATTCTAAATGGATTAGGAGAACGAGGATAAAAAAATCAAACAGTTATACTCTGTGAAAAAAATTGATAAAATTTATTTTGAATTTCTAGGTATGCATTATTGATGTTTCGGGATTTTTTTCAGATCTGTTCTGGTATTTTATAGTTTTTTTTAGTGAAAATCAACGGAAAATGAAAAAAAATTAGTGACATGAAATTTGAGTTTTGAATTTTTAATTGGTAAAAAAAGTAAAATGTTCAATTTTGCGTTACTTTTTCAAATGATTCAAAAAATGGGGGTTGAAATTTGAGAAAATTGAACTTTCGGAATATTTTTAGTTTATTGAAACAAAATGACGACCCAAAATTTTAAAGAGGGTATGAAAACGTGAATTAAAAAAAAAATTAATATATTTTTTATTTTGATACACTGAGAAGCTGAGAAAAAATGTGTGGTTGTGATGTCAAATCTATTATGTGTTTGGATTATCTGAAAATTAGCAAAAAATGAAGAAAATTCGATGAAATAAAATTTAAAATAATTTTGAAACTGAAATTTTAGAATTAATTGGAAAAACGGATTATGGAAACAAAAAAATAGAAAATATTTTAAAATAATGTACAAATTTCAAATCGGTTACCAATTTTTCAAGTGCGTAATTAATTGCAACAAAAATTTAAAAATATTATAATCATCTACTTTTACGAAAAGTATGGAAAAAAATTTCAAAAATATTAATTTTTACTGTGAAATTATCAAATAATTTCGATTATTTTTTCTAAATTGCTGAAATATCATAAAAATGATCAATAAATTTGAAGATAACCACAGACATAAAATACGTATGTATGATGGGTTAAAATAAAAAATCGAAACGATCTGAAAAATACTCATGGTCATGTTGGTAAATGGTCAATTTAAGTATACAAAACTGCCTTCCAACCCATCTCATAGATTAGCTCGATTTCATTGTTCTAAAGCTAAAATACCATAAATCAGCATCAAACTTTCAATCTTTAAAAATTTCCACATCAAACCGAATTTATATTCATGGAAACTACTACTCGTACAATGTTGAAAAATTAATGACGGAAAATGTCGATCATAAAATTTTGTAAACTTTTTAAACAACGTTTAATGCTCGTAAAAGCACGCGATGAAACTATTAAAAGGCCGTGAAAATAGTCTAATGAAATTCACTCGAATATTTGCTCTTTTTCATATTAATTTTACTTCCCCAGCTATAGAATTGGTGGGAGGAGGGGGCGAAGAAAAGTGTATCTTCCATCACTAATTAGGCAACGAATCGTGATCGCGGATTTACTTCCACAGTTGGAATTATTTTTCTCTTACAAGATAATTTCCAGGTTCATCAATGTATATGTAATCCGCTTCTGCTTTATTTTCCCCTCATTTACTTCAAAGAGGTTCATTGATAGAGAAAATATGGGATTGCATAAGTGGATTACCATCTACTGGAGATATTTCGATTGTTTTTGGGCGTTATATTTGTTATAAGAATGTTGAGAAAGTATATAGTTACTCATAATTGATTATATACACGACTGATTCTAGAATAATATCAAAATGAGCCGCAATCTTGTTATAGATATTGGCACGGTTCGTTGTTTTATGTACCTAGTTTTTCCTAAATAAGTAAAATTTTCCTACATTTGGATGACGCGATGGTTTTTCACGTTTGAAACAAAAAAAACAAAAAACAAAAAAAGACGACCGTAGTTCCAAAATCGATCGTAGAAATTTTCCGATCTAAAAGAAAGACGTAACTAGATTTAGAGTGAGAGAGAAAGAGACAGACAGAAAATGACATTACGCAGCAAAAAAAAATTCATCGGCGTAAAAGTACGCTCTATTTTCTGCTGCCATACATTTAAATGTGTATCGTGTACAATCATTATTGTTGTGTAATCGACTATATATTTTTTGTATGTTTTTAAGTAATTTGAATTTACTTAATTTTTTTCCTCATTATAATTTTTTGCCAAATACTACATTTAACACATTCCGCTGTTGGAAGCCAAAGAATTGTTATTAAAAATTTGTTTTACGTGCGTGTGTGAGTGAATTGAGTGCAATTTGTATGTCTACGTATGTCTGCGTGTGTAATTTTTATTTATAATGAATTATTGTATCATTAAATCGAATAATTATTGTACGATGAAAAAAAAATGACAACCGTTATCAGGAGATAGTTGAGTTGATCGTCGAAGGGGAAGGGGAACAGAAGGCGCGTGCGTTTTGGTTTTGGTGTACCATTTTATCATAAATGTGATGCTGTTTTCCAACACATTTTGTAGAAATTTAATTTTGTTTTTTTAAATTCACAAGTTGACTGATTTTTAATATGTAATTTTTTTCCCTTTTCGTAATGAAAAATTGAATTCTTTTTTTGTTCGTTTTTAAGTAAAGAAACGTAATGCGCTTCAATACGCGTGGATTTCCTTACTTTGAGGTATCCACAGCGTAAGACCATAATGTTTTTGAGTGAAAGTAAGAAGCAAGTTTTTTCGAGGGTACATAATTGCGAGAAGAAAAAAAACGTATCATAGGATATTCGTACTTCATGCATTTATACGTGTTTTAATTAATTACTTGGAAGATTTGTAACGAATATTAATTTCCTTCTTTTTTTTTTGTAATCATGTATTTTTGATAATTATTTATACTACATATAAATAGGTTAAACCGAGTATGAAATTTTAATTTAAATACGTGCAAATGTAAGATTAATTTTCACAAACCAGACCAAGTCAGAGGTGCGGTGATATTTCCACGTATTGGGTTCGGTGAAAATTTCCCTCGTGTAGAATTTCAAATTGAAAATTGATGGCTGGAAAAATTTGAACGAAAATTACTTAGAAGTTACGAAATTTCTATTTGGATGGGTTCTTTTGATTCTCCCTTTATTCCCCCTTGTTTTCTTCTCGATTTTTCTTTGATCGGTCTACTGCATTTAGAAATTTTTTGTGGATCAGATGACTTTATTTTTTGGTATTTTTTTCTCTCGACGAATAGAAAATCGTCGAATATGTTTCGATGGCATTTTTTTAAAGCAAAAAATATGAAATTTGAAAAAATTGGGCTGAAAATTTAAAACAGGGTGTCCATCCTCTGGAAACCCGGGAAAAGGCAGGGAATTTTGGAATTTTCTCTGGAATTTTTCAAAAATCCAAAAAAAGGATGTTTCTTTGCTTATTTTATTGTAAATTTTCCGAAAAATTTTGCCCTCGCTCCGCTCAGGCCAAATCATCTAATTTTTTTATTCATCATTTTTTTGACCGTAATGTGCCATAAAATTAATCCTCAAAATGCATGTCTTCGTTCATTAAATTATGAATTATTCAAAAAATTCTCTCACTACGTTCGGGGCAATTTACTCTCTTTTTTTCTGCAGCATTTATTCAAAATCTTAGGTTTTTTGGAAACTCGGTTTTTAATAAGCTGCGATGAGAAAGAAATGCCATGATGCCCTTATGACCACGATGTTGAGAAAAGAGGGAGGGAATGGAACATGAATTCGAAATTATTGGCTATGTTGTGGAAAACATGAATGATCGAAAAGTGGTGAATTTTCAGCTTATTTTGAAGATCGCATTTTCGCAAAAATTTTCGCCCTCGCTTCGCTCGGGTTCAACGTTTTCATAAAATAATTTATATTTTGCCTCCTCATTGATTTTTTCATTTATTGGTACAACTAAAAAATTGCCGGAGATGGCGTGAATTTAGAAATTTGAGGCATGTGTTTTTCATGGGGGAGGGGGGAGGTGAAGTTGTTGAATTTTCAGCCTGAAAAAATTCGAATTCTCATTCGCTTGGTTGGTAGACACCCTGGCATAATTTGTTTCATTTTTAAAAACGTAATTTTGCATTGGAATATTTAGTTTTTCCTTTTTATTTCAAATTTTTTTGCGGTAAGGAAGAGTTGGTGGGTTCAAAAATTTTCTGAATTGAATTTGAATCTTTTTGTTTGGCCCGAAGAGGAGCATCTAAAAATCTCGTAAAAAGTATCTAGTGATTTTTGAAAAAAAAAAATCGTTAGCCCCCATGAATTTTATATCATTCTTTCGCAAAATTTCGGGATGCAAGTACATCACGTGAACAATTATTCCCCTCCTCCTTGGTTTACAAAATATCATATTTAAAAGGTCTGGAAAAAATCGAAAAATTAGTCTGGAAAACCTGGAAAAGTCAGGGAAAATCATTTCTAAAATATAGTGGACACCCTGTAGTGATTTTGAAAAAAAAAATCGTTAGACCCCATTCATTTTATATCATTTTTATGCAAAATCTCGGGATGCAAGTACATCACGCGAAAAATCTCCCCTCCCCCCTCCTGGTTTACGAATATCATTTTTGAAAGGTCTGGAAAAATTCGAAAAATTGGTCTGGAAAACCTGGAAAAGTCAGGGAAAATCATTTCTAAAATATAGTGGACACCCTGTTAAAAAATTGTTTTTTTTTTCAAAATTATGAAATAATCGCTCCCAGAAAATAATAAGCGTTGCACAAATTATATTTTAATCAGTTCTCTTCCACAAAAGTCAATTCGAATTTAAACTCGAAAAATCTGCATTTTAATCAAAATTACAACAGAAAAATAGCCTATTTGTGGGAAAATGTTGAGAACTGCTGGAGAATTTTTATGCAAGGCAGTTCCAACCTAATTGGGCATTTTACTTTGATTTTTCAAAGCTACAACCGAAGCACAAATTACATATGTATTTCTTCCTTCGTATACGAACCCTTATTTACATATTTTGTAAACAGACCTTTTATACTTTGTACGATTTACGACCCAGGTAAAAGTTTTCTTAGCGTGTTTCGTCTAGTATTTCGCAAATTCTTCTTTCACCCTTCCTCCCACTCCTGGCACCGGTAGAAATCATTAAAACAGTACCATTTCACCGCACCCTTGGCGACAAGTACGTTCGACTTGTAAAATTGTTCCTGTTTTTAAAAGTTAAGTAAGAATTATCTAAGTATCGTGCTGATTTACGTGGGGAAATCGAGAGAGAGTGGCGGCATCGGCGATAAAGTGGGCGTTTTTTTCATTAGTCAAAAATTAGTCAAAAAAATCGAAAAACATGCGCGAGAATGGTATATTATTGTGTGTATACTGTAATGATCTCATATACGTTAAAATCTTAGTTGATAAAGTAACAAAAAAATTGTAAAAATACCCTTCTAAAAAAGTTGCATATAATGTTGAATTGTTTATACAACGAAGCAAAACAAAAAAAAATGAAGTAAAGCTCGCACATGCCATATATATTTACTTAACGTAATATGATTTTACGTTCGACGAAGTAAATTATTGTTTTTATTTTGTTTGTTTTGAAATTTATATAGTTTCGTCTTCCATTTGTAAAAAGAAACAAAAAAAACCGTGAAAAAAGATGTCTTCTATTTGTGTGTGAAAAATCAATGAGGATGTTTCTGAGTGTTCATTTGTTTGGAAACATGGACGTTGTTTTTAACGTATATATTGTTATATTAACTCTGTGATATTTTCTATATATAAATGTATACCTTGATTACGTTGTTATAGAAAAAAAAATTCGAGTAAAATTTTTTTGATAAGGAGAACGATCAAAGATCAATTCAACATTGATGCGACTTGGGCAAAAAAAATTGTTTTACGAAGCACAACGTATTATGTAATTTTTAATGTTAACTATATACAAATGAAAACTAAGGATATACGTATTCTTTTCCTCGGATTTATGTCTGTGTGTATGAGTGTGAGTAGAATGTGTCATAAGTGTACGTGTGTTATATTATTTAATGCAATTACGTAGTTTGTAATATTTGTAAAAGTTACCATTTATAAAAGAACTTTTATGTATAAAAAATTGGATAAAAAAATTTGTAAAAAATTTAATCATTTCGGTTTGCAAAGTTTCAGGATTTTTGTTCGTTTTAAATTTTTTTTCCTTATTTTGATTTCGTGTAATTTTGATTTCGATTTTGTTTTAAGTTGTCCCTTCAGTTTGTCATTTTTTTTTTGATTTTTTTGTTTACCTTGAGAACTTTCCTCGTATTTTTATTGCAGAAGTTGTTCAAGTGAAGGATATGGTGGATGTATCTGATATCGGTGTGCTGCTGTTGGGTTGTTTTAAGCCCATTTTATGGACCTTTTTCTCTTAATATTGATAATTGAATCGTCTCTGTCGGGCTGGCCTTTTACTAAAGATCTTCATTACGAATTACAAAGCGCAAAGGAATATTTTCGCGTAGTTTTTTTTCACCTTTTGAGATGGAATTTTAGTGTCGTAATTAAACCACGAGACTTCTTTGGGGTATTCTGTAATGAAAATGGCACGTGTTGTTAAAGGCCAAGGATACAGTACTGCGGCATTTTCCTCATGTACGATTCCGCGGGCTGCTTGGTAAATTGACGATGAAAATATTCAAATAAGTAATTTTTTTCCGACTTCGGGGTATTTAAATTCTAGCAATTATTGTTATCCGTTGGAAAAAACCTAAATTGAAATTTATTCGAGTACGTAGCATTTCTCGAGAAAGATACAACTTTGAAACGAGAATTGAAAAAAAGATGCGGAATTCATCAAACCCTTGGGTTAGTTTTTTTTGGCAGAGATGTGAGGAAAAAAACGTTCAAAAGGAATTAATACGTAATAAAACTTTCCTATACCGAGAAATCGTCTTAAAGCGGTGTTTATTCCGAAGATAAAAGAGTAGATGGAAGGGTAAGGTGAAAAAAGCGAGAAAATTCGTTTTAGTCGTTTTTACATCGCTCGTGGGGTGTAAAAAATTCCCCAGCGAGGAATAGTCGATGAAAAAAACCCCAATTCGTGTTTAATAATTTGTTTTCGGATGAGAAAAAAATGGAGAATTTTTCCAACAAATAATTTATAATGTTTGTAAAGTTTTTCGACGTTGGAAAACTTACTGCTTGATTTTGTATTCGCGCAATTTACCGTTAAATTGATAATAGACCTTTCTTTTGAAACTTTGTTTTGCATAATTATCAATTTTTTTCCTCCAAATTAAACGGTTCAGTTCGAGTAGAATAATTTGAAACTTTGAACTTTTCCTTGTTTGGTCGTTATTAGGTTTCTAAAAAGTTGAAATTGTGATGAAGTGGAGGGAGGGGGAGATTGAATATTGCTACTGTGAGAAGGTCTTGAATTTTATGAATTGTTCTGCTGAGTTTAAAATTTAATTAGGATCAATTTTAAATTGTCATGACGTTGCCATAAGATGGCCCTTCTTTTTCTCCACTTCACTATTCCAAAAAGGCTCGAATTGTTCTAAATTTTTGATAAATTAATTTTGATGGAAGTAGGTGAATATGGCCCTGTCCTTTTGTCCTTTCCCCATCCCACTATTTCAATAAAGGCTCATTTGAGGTTCAAATTTTGATTACTGAACCAGGCAGTGTCGCCAGATGAAAATGGACTAAAATCCTAAAGTTGTGAAAAAGTATGGCACCTGCTGAGGATAATTTTTTTTTTAATTCTTGACTTTTTTTACGTTTTTTTTTTTTTATGACGTCTGTATTTTTTTAGAATGGAGTGTGAAAATTTTGGGAATGTAAAATTATGAAAAATCGTAAATTTTTTAATATGTAGGTATTATTGACCTTTGATAGTTCTACGATCTGATTGAATTGGATTGTTGTCTTTGGAATTTGGAAGTTTGGTATGATAGATTTACAAGCAGCACCATTAATGAACGAAATTCAATTAATTTTTTACATTCAATGAACAAATTCCAATAATTTTTCACTTGTAATAAACAAATTTGATCAATTCTTTTCTTTTGATGGACAAATTTGATAAATTTCTCCTTTTGTTTCAAAATAACGACGAAAATCACTAAAATTTTAAAAAATTGATAAATCACAAAAATCCTTGAAAAAATCCTAAACTTCTTTCCCTTGCGCTAAAAATCTCTAAATCTAAGGATAAATCCCTAAATTTGGCAACACTGGACCTAGGCGTGTGTCTGACAGGTCCTTCAATTAACACATGGTAGAAATAAAAAAGTCCTACATTTGGCTCAAAAGAACAGGATTTTCTTTCAATTCATTTTTTTCCATTTTCTGTCTTGAATAGCGAAGAACTGATTTTGTTTCCTCGTTCATTCTCCATATCAATGAAATTTTTGAATTTATAAGGGTGTTTTTTTTAGGAAAGGGATGTTTAGCCAATTATCTTGCAAAAATTTTCAATCAGTTTTGCATTTCTATTTGAAATTTCATGTCATAAAAAAACACCAGACTGTTGGCAAAAGGCCAGACTTAAATTCCATCACAGGTCCTCAAAAATAAACTTCAATTAAATGCGGGGGTATCGAAATATACGGGTCGAAGAATCGACATTGAGAATAGGGGAAAACAAGCCGACAAGATCTGTAGTTTCGATCGAAACCCCTCTTTTGGACTAGTTTTGAAATGAAGGTCTCCGTTCTTTATATCGTTACCGTGAATCGCAACCCCTTCGATGGAAAAACCTGTCGTATAAATCGTCGCGTGCCCAGTGGTTACCAAAATACGGTCGAAAAAAACGCAGGAAAGATCGAAGTCGATTGGCGAAAAATATGATTGCAAAATTTAGTGGAAAAATTGAACCTGGGTTGGTTTTATTTTTACAAAAGGAGCGAAGGGGGATTCGATGGTGGTATTTTCATTTGAATTATTACTCTTGCTTACGAACAAAAAGCACGAGAAAACGTTACGTAAACGAGGAAAAAGAAGGAAGAAAATAATTCTAGGTGGAAAAAAATAACACGGTCCATAAAAACGTCCTTGGTGGGTTACCTTGTGCGTCGATAAATTTCAATTTTACACCGCATAACGGTTGAATATTAAACTCGGTGGATGGGAAAATCACCTTGGAGTTGGAAGCTTTTAACGTTTTCAATACGCCCTGTTTTTGTTACGAGAAGACCGAGAGATAGTCGCAGTCGTGACGTCGAATTGGCAATAATTACGACGAGCCCATTTATACACATATAAATCTGCAAAGGTAACTTTCGCTTTCATTTTCCGTCCGAAATACTCGTGTATCTTTTGCAAAGGTCCGATTGTAGCCATGCCCCAGGGGGACGAACCGAATGATTGAAATTTACAGCCACTTCGGTGGCTGAGAATGGCATTTCCCACAGCAGCATACTTACATTCAGATACCATCCTACCGAATGGAGTAAGGCCAGTCAACGTTTAACAGTACATCTGGTTATAATCCTAAAAAAAGTTGATTTTTAAGCGATTTTTGTTTTCTTTAGTCTTGAGCATAAGCTAATTCGGCCAAATGAGTTTCTCGAATATGATTTATTTTGTGGTAAAATCAAGCTTAGGTCGTCTAGGAACGACGAACTTCACATTTCAGTTTTTTCTGGGGTTTTTTCGACTCCTTTGAAGTACTTGAAAAGCGTAACGTACTTTGGAATAAATTTGCAACTATGCTGATGAATTTTAGTGTATTTTTTTTAAGGGTAGTTATATTCGCCGCTAAGGCCTTCGAGTAGGAGGATCACGTTTTAGCACTTTTTTTTCTTTCGTTTTCGTTATGAATTTTTCACGAGTTGGTGATGACAAAAAAATGTAAGGATTTTTTTTTTTTGGAAAAATACGTTAAAAGGAACTCGAGAATGGGTCATTTTCCCCTTATAAAAGGTGTTCCTTTTACGGTGGCTAAAGATTTGGGATTGTAAAGTATGAAGCATCGTAGGTGAAATGTTGACGTGTGTTTCCCAATTTCTATAATCATTCCAATGTTCTACGATTTGAATATCGAACGAACGACGTGTTTCGAAGCCAAGTGCTAATCTATATAGCCTTTTCCCCATTGTTTTTTTTTCTGTTCGATATACTTACGTTCTAGGTGCAATATTTTAATTTATTTTCTTTCTTTACCAAGTATATTGGTAGGCGGAATTCGAAGGAGATTGTTTTTATTTATTTTTCATTTAATTTTAAATTTTTCCATGAGTTTTAGCGTGTGTTTGTTTCTTATTTTTCGAGTCTTTTTATAATTTAAGTAGTATTTTTTCTCCTTTTTTAAATTATAAGCTTAATGTTTAGTTAGAAAGTACGAGACGCGGAGAGAAAAAAAGAATAGATCTAGATAGAGGGCGAATTTTACACGAGGCATGTTTTCTTTTTTTCTTTATCGAGAATTTTTTTTCGTTTGTTATTTATATTTTAATTATATTTTAGTAAAGTGTAACGCACCTCTCTTATTATTACGATTATTTTATTTCTTATTTCAGTCTCTGTTTATATTTTACGGCGGATTGTTTTTTGATTTTTTTTTCCTTCTTATTTGTTTGTGTGTTTGTCTTATTATTATTAGGTAGTTCTCTTTTTCCTTTTTCGCTAGTCGACAATTTTTTGTCTTTTTTCCAATTCCCCCCAATTTTATGTACACTTGAGTACGGTTTGCGGCTTGGCATGTTCGCTTTTATTGTCAGCTTTTAAATATTTTCCCCTTATTAGTGATTATTTACGAAGATGATTATGTATTTATTTATTTCTATTTAACCAGAATCTGTAATAATATACAGGAAAGGTGTTTTTTTCATTATTATATAATTTGTTTAATTATATTTCAGTGGTATTTGATTTCTTTATTTAATTATTTGTCTTATATTTTTAAATGCTTTTTTCATTCATTTGTCTTGATTATATGATTAAACAATTTTCAAAATTCGATACGAGTTTTTTTATGCTGATCTCAGCGTGGGTAAGATTTTTGATAATTATGTCTCGAGGAAAGAGAACGATAATATTGGTGGAAAATTACGGTACAGTAAGATGTATACTTATCATGGAATATTCTGTTCCGTTGTTTTTGGAAATTTCCTATGAAAATGTCCTTAGAATGAACAAAATCATTTTGTTGAAATTTCTTTCTATTATTTTATGGACAAAAATCCTATGTTTGTGTCACGGTTGCACCCTCTTCCCCACCTCAATCCACGTCGATCCCTCGTCTAAGAATTTTTCAAAAATCTTTATGGAAAATATTTTCACAATTTTTCCTAACTAAAAATGTACTCTTCTAATTTGATAATTTGCGCTCTTTGCCCTCTTTCGAAAATTTTATTGCTTTCAAGCGTAATCATTTTTCCAGATTTTAAAAATTTTTAAAAATAATTACATCTAAAGATTTTAAAATATTGAAGATTTAGAACATTTTGTCAAAAATTTGAATTGTTTTGATGACTTTTTCAAAATTTTAAAACTATTTTCTAAAAATTCTCCGAGTAGGAAAAGGGGGAGGGGATTACCAACTTTTTTTGGAAATATTTGAATTTTTAAAAAAGGAATCTTATCGATTTTTTTGGAAACTACCGGTTGAGCTGGGTTGATACTCAAAGTGAAACTAAAGAATTAAATTTATTTTTTGAGTGTCCCCCCCTCTCTTGCTCTCAAAAAATGAACAAAACATTTAGTAACAGTTTTTAATTGGGTGCAAAAAAACAAATTTTTGGTAGAATAAACCCCAAGAAACTTTCATCATTTTTAGAAAATGAACTAAATCGCCAGAAAAAAACCATAAATCTCAAACGAAAAAATCTTATTATTTTCAGAGCATGACAAAAATTAATCAAACAAATTGGGATAAAACAAAAAAAAAATCATGAAGATTTCTAAATAACGTAGGGATGAGATTTTTATGTTTTGACATTTTTTTTGGTCGATTGTTGCTAGGAATATTTACAATATCTTTGCGAATCATGAAATTCCGAGCAAAATGAGCCCATGTTGTATGGGCATATTTTTGCATATTTTTCGTAAAAAGCATAAAATTGACTTATTTTAGGCGATTTTACAGTTTTTTGACATACCGGGTGCTCGAATAATTCTGGCTCCGACACTTCATGTCAAAAATAGTAAGTTGGCAAATGGCAATACTTCGTTCAATTAAACAAATCGAACGAAGTATTGCCAACTTACGATTTTTGACATAAAAAGTATCGGGGGGGGGGGGGGCAGAATTAATCGAGCACCCGGTATTATGAGCATATTTTACCTCGAAAATCCACTTTTTCAGCGACAAAAAACTTGAAAAATTAACTTTTCGTTGAAATCTGCTCTCAAAAAAAATCTCAAAAAAATATTATGTGTTCACATTTATTTTACTAGATGGTGACTGTGAAAAATTGTACACTTGTGTACCATTGTACATGTACGCATGGTACGAGGGTCATTCAGAAACTACTGTCAGTAAATTCAGGAAAAATCGAATAATGCGTTTATTTGAATTTTTTTTTCACAAACTTTTGAAATACCTCTCCTCCGACTCAATACACTTGGTCCAGCGAGTCTGCCACTTCTCAAAGGTCTTCAAAAAAAATTATTTGTCCATCCATTTAAAGATCGCCTCACACGCTTTTACAATGGCGTAACTCCTAGTAAATCAGCATCCAGGAAGATCTTTTTTTAGCTCTGGGAATAGAAAAAAGTCATAGAAAGCTAAATCTGGGGAGTAGGCGGGGTGGAACATCACCTGGATTTTGTGGCTCTCCAAAAACTTGCGCACAACCAACGTGATGTTATTGTTCTTTTGCTAGAAAATGGGGCACCCATCTTGTGCACACATGGTTAAGCTTTTATTCGTTTCTTAGGATGTTGTGTACGGACCCTACCGAAATATCCATGATGTCGACTTATCTCCCTGCTCAATAAGGTACATGGTGTTGGCATTCACCTCAGTATTAGCAGTTTTTGGTCTTTCGACATGAGGAATGAGTTTGGCTGACGCTCGACCATTTTTGAAGGTCAAAATTCAATGAAAAATTGTTCTTTTGGACATACAAATGTCACCATAAGCTTCTCTCATCATTTATCAACATTTTCTGACATAGTTTTGCCCAAACGATGGCAAAATTTTATCGCACAGCATTGTTCGTTTTTTAATGCGACGTTGCTCAGGTTAAACACGCGGTAGGCGATACTAAACACGATTTTGAAATCGCTATCTAAAACAAACCAAAAAAAGTTCCAGCACAAAACTGATGGTTGCTATTAATACAAAAAACTCCAGTCTACACGATTCCGCGGTCGTTTTACCCGTAGGAAGTGTTGGGGCTTCAAAAAAAAAATCACTGACAGTAGTTTTTGAATGATCCCCGTACTTTGCGATGTTCTTATGTTTTATACGTACGTTTTTTACTTTTTTTTTAATGAATAAATGAAGTTTGAATTTTGAGTTCGTCATATTATCAATTGTTATTCTTCAAAAACCCTGCATTTTGATACCCATATCTCCCCCCCCCCCATTTATTTGACATATTTCAGACTGCAGAAAGCATATTTCATGCGCATAAAACACGATTTTTAAGCATAAAAATCCCATCCTTATAAATAAGACAAAAAAATCAAACAGTTTTGAAATAAAATAAAATGAGTCTTTTTTGAAAATCCTATTCTGAATTAAATTAAAACAACCAAATATTTTTAGAAAAAGAAACAATCAAACCAGAAACCATGAAACCAACTTGAAGGGTGAAGGGAAAAAAGCAGCCAATTACAAAAATTGTATATTAGAAAAGGGACTTAGGTGTTATCTTTTCTAAATTTACGCCTAGGTCCCTTTTCTAATATACGATTTTTGAAATTGACTGCTTTTTCCCCTGTACCCTTCACTTGTTTTTATGGAAAAAATACAAAAAACTAAGAAATATCTCGAATAAAACTAAAAAAACCAAACAAAAGGTTTTTTGAAAAACTCGATAATTTTCTGCAGTGGAATCGGAAGCATTTTTTTGGGAGGGTGCAATGTGGACATGGCGACTTGAAATACCAAAAGGATGGAGGGGGGGTGAAGGAAACCTTCCTTCGCCCTGTCGTCTCATATACTAGATCATAAAATTGTGATTTTGTTTATGCCCGAGCGAAGCTTTGGAAAAATTGGATTTTCAATGTCCAAAAAAGACATTTTCTCATGTTTTAATGGTTTGAAGCCCCTATCTGATGTAATGAGGGCCGGGAGGGGGGGGGTACATTTGCTACTTTGTACCTCGGTCGCCGATTTGGTGGGTTACAATGTACCCCTTATATCCCAGATTCCGACACCGCTGATTTCCTGGACAAAACCAAAGAAAAAAATAATTTTCAGAGCAAAATTTAAAAAACTAATAAAGAAATAATTATTTTTTCAAAAAAACAAAACAACTAAATTGAAACTTCAAAATTTTGAATTAATTTTATATTCTTTCATTTTTTTGAATTTTGAAAGTACCTACCTACTCGCACTACAATTCATCAATTGAAAATATTCCAATTGATTTCGTTGTTCACATGAAAAGGAAATGATCCCCCCTCCCCTCAGAAAAAAACCGTGAAGTGTAAATGTTAGGAAAATGTCCTTTTGAATGTCCTGCTAAAGTTCTGCTTTTTAATTATGAAATTCTATTAGACACCTTGTCGGCTTGTCTGAATATTACGGTTCTATTCTGCCATCTTTCAATTTTCATTCTTTTTGGTTTCCGGCGTGAATAATTACATTAAGAATTAGGTATAAATTCGAATCTGTGAATTCAAAGGTGGTATTACTTCTATCGAAGCGTAAAGCCTTAATTAATCAGAGCTTTCAATTTATTCAATTTTTCATAAAAAGATGAAGACCTGAGAATTTCCAATCTTTAGAAATTAATTGAGTCGTCTCATTCGACCTTAATTACTTTTTTTTTCAGTAGGGCGGTCTACTACCTTATAAAATTGATTATCTATCGTTTTTCATCTGCCCTTATTTGAATTTAAAATCACAGATTAGGATACCTGGTAACAAATCAACTGAAATTGCACAATAAGGCGTTTGGATAGTTTCAAAATTGTAAATTCATTTTTTTGAAAATGGAACGTATTTTTTAAAAGATGCGTAAAACAAATAATTCGGTACCTTATAAGATTTTTTGGGTGTAACATGGTAGATGGTACATACATATAATACCCAGACCCATTTCTATTTTTCAAACGAAATGTTACCTTCGTTGACCTCAATAAATAACCATTTCGAGTATTTCAACAGAAATTCTCATCTTTTGTTAGGACGTTAGAATTAACGACGTTGTAACTGCGTGGACGCTTTCTACGGAGAAAACGTCTAAAGAGAAAAAAATAACTAGAATTCTTGGGATTCGAAAAAAAAAGGTCTGCTAGGTCTTTCTATCCGTTTCCTAGAAAATCTCACGGAACGCACCTCTAACTTCAATTTAACTACCTAAGATTTCACTTTATATTGTCTTCATTTCGGTACTATTCTATGTCTGCTGAGTCCTTAGTCAGGGTGTCGTCGTCATTCGTCATTTGTCTTCTCTTGCATTCTTTAATAGGCGACGCTAGTCGGTAAAACTGGTGGTGTGGAGAGTGGTTAGATAAAAACTACCCCTATTTTTTGATCTGTTACAAACTTTCTTAAGGCGACTAAATGGTCGGACATTAGTCAACTTGTATTCGTACTTCGTAGGTTCTTCGTGAAGGTAACGTGAAGTTGACGAATTTATTATCTAAACGTCGTATTTTCTAGTTAATCGTCATTCGTCAAGTGTGTGAAAACTTTCGTGATCGTGAGTAGCTAGATTGTACATGATAGATTCGTGTTTAGTTAAGTGTCGTAATCTTGCGAAAAAATTTGTTAGTAAACCTGGTAAGTTTACTTGAATATATCATTTATATTCGTATTACGCAGGTTAAAGCTTTTCAATTTTGTGTTCGCTAACATACAATAAAAGCCGGCCACTTAAACGTAATTAATCATCATTGTAACATATTGCCTACGAACCGAAATGCATATTAATTATAAACAAAGAGGGAAATTAAAGTATTGGGTTCGGAGGTAGCTTGGATACCGAATATAAAGCATCTGGTTAATTATTTAGTTCACGCGACCGTTACACGTACCTAAATGGAATGTTTATTATGGCGAGTGGAAATTTATTTCAGGTTGCTAAAAATATCTCTAATGGCTTCAACTAATAACAAAAGGTGCATTTTTTCAAATTGAGAACGAATCGATCGATTTTGAAATTAAATTATGATTAAATTTCAACTCGTTTCTTCACTCGCGCTCTCCATTGACGGAGCAAGACGACGTGTAGAATTGTGTCAAGTTTTATCAAAAGCAGGGTATTTCCTCCTTATCATGATTATCGGTCTTCCATTCATCGTTTTATTCTATGTAATATCAGCTTTCTGTTTCAAAACCTGAACGATGTTTCTGTAACCTTGAATTATTTGTCTGATGATTGAAAAATTTCCCAAGGCTTGGATAATATGGACTGTTTTTTGAAAAACTTGGTCGAAGTTATGAAAAGTTCAGGGTGTCTAACGGTCCTGATAACGTGATAAGTCAAGATTTTTTCAAAAAAGTCATGCGGGTACTGAGAAGTCAAGCTTTTTGACTAATTTACTCGAATTAACTCAAAGGTCAAGCTTTTTTTCAAAAATAAAAAAAAACTTCCATTTACCCTTGATAAATTGTTTTTAAAAAAAGTTTTAAAATATAAAATTTTTAGTTAATATTCCTTTTGAGGCTCTATTTTTTTTTTTAAATCACAAATTTTTCTAATCTTAGCCCTCGCTTTGCTCAGGCATATAAGGTTTAAAATTTATCCAAAAGATAGAGGTTGAAGATTTCGCCTCCCTTTTAATACTAAACAATTGACTGAAACAATGAAAAAATTTTAGTTTTAGAATGTTTTTATCTTCAAAAATTTTTGCCCTCACTTCGTTCAGGCTCAGTGAATTTACACAATTTTTTTCAAAATGATGGTACGTATGAGCCTTCCTCCTTTCCAGCCCAGACAATTGATATTTTCATGAGAAAAAAATTGTGCTTCTCATTTATAAAAAGATTCAGTAACGATCTCGATTGAAATATTTCAAAAATTTTTCGATTTTTTGGAAGGAGATCTGGAGATGAGTCCATACTCCATAGATATAGTTTTCTTTGGACGTCAAAACATAACACGAAAAAAAGCACGAATTTTAATAAAAGAATTTCAGATTCTGGGTGCTCTTTTTTCAAAAATTTTCGCCCTCGTTTCGCTCGGGCTCAGTGTTTTTATACAATTATTTTTCAAAATTATGATATAAACTCTTCTCTTCCATCTGAGACAATTGAATATTTTGAAACGGAAAAAATTTCTCGTTCTAATTTCTTAGAAGACTTGAAGGCGATCTCAAATGTATGGTGGGGGAGGGGGGATAGTCCCAGGCACACGGACGCCTAGAATTTTTGTTGGGAGGGAGGGGGTGGCCCTCAAAAAAGTCATTCCAAAAGGTCATTTTGTTCAACAAATTTTGTTAGACACCCTGAAAGTTGAATGATTGTTCAAAATTTGGTCGATTTTCCAAAAAATTGGACGATTTTTTACAATTCAATAATAATGGTGTCTACTGGTAAAAAAACAGGAAAATCTAGAAAATATCAAGAATTTCGCCTTAGTATAGCAAGAAAATTAATTGCAAGAATTTTAATGATTTTACTAAAAAAAAAACAAGAATTTTCAACATTTTCCTCTTTTCTTGAATTTTTTAACCAAAGCATGAAAATTTTTTTGGGGTCAATTTAAAGCAAGAAAAAGGGCAAGAAAATTTCAGGAAATCGCTAGAATTTCTATTTTTTTTAGGTCCAGTGTGTACCTTGGTCAATTTTCTAAAAAAAAAATGGATAAATTTTCTAAACAAAATTGGACGATATTACAAAAACGGGGACAATTTCCTAAAACTCTGTCCATTTTCTAAAAAATTGACGATTTCTAAAACTTGGAAATTGGAAAATTACTTCTAAGTGAGTAATTTTTTCAAAAACTGATAATTTTTTTGAACGGTTGATTTTTTAAAACTCGAATAATTCTCTGAAAGTTGAACAGGTTTTCAAACTGTAAATTTTTTAAAACTTGAACGATTTAGTGGGGTAGCCAGATATTTCTTGTGGAGGGGGTCCAAAATTTCATAATTTTTTGAGAAATTTTGAGTTTATCCCCCCCTTCCCCACTAACAAACTTGATAATGTTCTCATGAGATTTGCATAGGATGTTTAAAGAAAAAGAACTGATTAAAGTGTTATTTTGGAACAAACAACATTGTCATAAATGTACTAATTATTTTGACCTTGAAAACCAAAAAAAAAAAAACACTTCACAACTCCAAGCAGTGACGTCAGAAGTTTTTTTTGGGAGGGTGAAAAGTGGGTAAGGAGACTTGGAATATCTGAAGGAAGCAATTTTTTGCATAGTTGATTCAAATAGTTCATATAATTGTGATTTCGTTCATGCCCAAGCGAAGCGAGGACGAAAGTTTGAGAAAATTTGATTTTTAATGCTCCAAGAAGGCATTTTTTCATGTAAGTTTCTGACTTCAAGGGAGGGTCTCCCCCCTCCCAATGATTTATAAAAAATGATATAAGTTGAACAACTTTTCAAAACAGTTCAACTTTTAAAACTCAAGTCATTTTCAAAAAATTTCAGCAATTTTTTCCAATCTTTGAAGAATTTTTTCAAAAAATGGGCAATTATTCAGAAATGTGGATAATTTTCTACATAGAGCTTAATCGAATTTCTAAAAAATTGTACCATTTTTCAAAACTTGAGTGATTTTCTACGACATGAACAATTTTTCAAATTCGGACGAACTTGAAATGTAAAATTGAAATTTTTTTTCCAAAAATAGAAAAATATTATAAAACTTGAACGATTTTTTTATAGATTGAGCAATTTTCAAAAATAAGACTATATAAGTTAATAGTTTCTTAGAAAATTTGAATTTTTCAAGACGTGGATCATTTTTTAAAATTTTATAAATTTTTGACTCGGACGATTTTTCATAATTTTGTCAATTTTCAAACCTTGGATAATGGATCATTTTCGAAAATTTTTGGCTATTTTTTCACCAATTAGAAAAATTTTGAAAACCAAACGATTTTTCTCAAAACATTGTATGATTTTTAAACGTCTACTCAATTTTTTTAAATTTGTTCTGATTTTTAAACATTTGAACCATTTTTCAAAACTTGGCCATTATTTAAAAATTTAGTCTATTATTTTTCAAAAATTGAATAATTTTCTAAAATCTGGATAGTTTTCTTCAGAAAAATTGTGCAATTTTCCAAGAAAAGGACGATTTTCCAAAAATGGAATAAATTTTAATAACTTGTACAATTTTTTATAAACTTGAACAATTTTTGGAATAAAGTGTTCAAGTTTTAGAAAACTTGAGTTTTCCGCCCATATGGATTTTGAGGATTGAGAATTTTTTTTAGAAGTTGATTAAATTCCTAATGATTGAACAGCTTTTTAAAAATTGGAGTAGAGAAATCATTTAAAATTTGAATTTTTTTCAAAATAGTTCATCTGTTTCAAAAAGCGAAAAAGATTTGAATATATGGATTGCATTTCAAAGAATGATGAAATTTCCAGAAGATTTGTTGATTTGCAGTTTAATTATTATGACATTTAAAATAAGAATTGCACAGCTTGTATAATTTTTTATCACTTCTTAGCCGCTTTTAATTTTGTTTTTGATCACTGAAGTCACCTCTTTTTTGAAAAAAATGATTTAATTCTTAAAACTAAGATCCTCAAGTTTGAAACCACGAATTGAAAAATGAACAGTCGTTATAAGGCATAGTGAACATTTTTCTGGATCCTTTTTATCGTATTGCAGATCTACCGCCGATTTATTTTTTTGATAAACAAAAAATAAGCCTAATTCCATAACTCGGATTCGGTCAGTTCGGTAAAATATTCAATTGGTAAAATTTCGACAGTGTGATGAGAAATATTCTAATCCTCAATGCTTATTTCTTCTAAGAGAAGACTATTTTTTCATTATCCATCAATTGAATTATTTTCGCTGTTGATCGTCTTATATTGACTTCATATTTTACTTTTATGTTACAGTTTGATTACTCTAGTCATGGACCCTCACCTATCCAAAGCTATTAATGATTTAAAATCGATGAAAGACACTCAGAAAAATTCAGCATGCTGGAGATGTTGTAAGAAATATACAGTAAGATCGGAGCACCATAATGAATCTGTTTTCAGAAGTATTACAGCAAATTTCAAATCGTCGAACCTTCTAATGTGCTTTTCTACAACTTCATCCTGCATTACGTCGGAACATTCTTTCGACACGACGATCTTAAAAATCCTATTGAATGTATTGCTCGATAGTAAAATGTCATCCGAAGACAAAGAACACACGATAAATTTGCTGAACGTGCATTCGCAAATGCATCCAGCCTGTTGCGAATCTCTCACCGATACATTCCATAATTTAATCCTACAACCGATGGAGGAAAGTCTGACCAATAAAGCGACGATCGTGGAAAAAATTCTCGACGATTTAGAGAGCATGGTGTTGGATGATGAAAATTCCGTGCTTACTACAAGGGCATCGAGGAACTTGAGAAAGAAGAAGACATCGGACGATTTTTATACCGAAGAACATTTCGCACCGAAAAGACGCAGAGTTGTCGTAAATGAAGATCCCACCGAAGTGGTAGAGGTAATCGAAAATAATCCCATGTTCAGATTCGCAGCCTTGGATTTCATCGGCGAAACCATATCACACGAGTTCTACTCCAAATGCAGCAGCACCGATGATAAAAATATCCTCAAAAAGACGATAGCCGGTTCTATGTTCCTGAATTTCGAAAAATCCGAGGTACAACTGGAGGTAGATCGGATCGAACGATTTATCAAATTATTTGGACATTGCGATGACTCTAATCGCCAAATTCTCAGTCGATTCATCGAATTGATTGCTGACACGTGCCTGTTCGCGGACTCCGGAAAATTGACCATTTGCGGCGATATCATGTGCAATAAGCAGTATCCTCTGTCTCAGCTGTTTTTCCAGTATTTTATTCAGATTGTGTTTAAACGAATGACGCTTTCAAAAGTCAGCCTGACGTTGAAAAACATCAAACCATCTTGGCTGCGATTGAATTGTGCTGTCAGTGCATTGAGACGAGCCGGTTTCCCAAAAGGAGTGCCATCGGTTTTAGAAAAATTATCATCCGAGCTCGAGAAATGCCAGAACGGCGATGCATCTTCAGCGATATCTGGTACGTGGTGTTTTTATATTCGATTTTATTCTCGTAACGGAGGTAACGCGCAAGTCACACGAAGACGGCAGGCAGTCTGCTAGTTTTAATTGAATTTCTAGCAACGTACTTCTCCGTAGGCTTTTATTCTTTGCGAAAAAAAACCGATCTGTTGATCACTTGTTACCCTTTCGACTCGAGAGACGAGCTCAGACGCTATAAATATTGTTTCAACGCTTTTTACCGGTCTGTGCTCGGAATTCGTAACGTAGCTTTAGCTCGAAATGTAGCCGGAAATGAAGATCGTCTTTGAGCATCTTTATAAAGATAACTGGAGTGTTTTTGAAGGCTAGTCGTTGCTGTGAGAGTGTTTTCGATAGCGAGGTTTTCGTTTCTCGAATTTGGACAACGATTCTAATTGAAAAAAATATTCGAGTACTGAGTTAGGTTACCTACCTATAAAATGGGTCACGATACGTATTTTCCTTCAGTACATAGTAAACTATTCTAGAATTTTATTCGACTACGTATACCAAAGCTTCCTAAAGTTGGATTTTTTTCTCTCTACTGTGAAACGTAGCGAGTTTTTTTTTCGAGTAAAAACTCTTAGGTACATGAACTTAGGTATCAATCATATTTTTAGTTTCGTTTTCTAAATCGCCCAGGGAATAGAAAACGCCTGTAAAGGTAGCTACGTTCTGGCTAAAAATATTGCTAAATTTTTCCTCATCGTGTTCGTTTTTTTTTTCTCGTCAAATATCGAAATTGTGGAAGTAATGCTTCGGTAACAACGTAGTTGTAAATCGATATCGTATTTTAATACTTACCTGGACTACTACATATATTTTTAGGTACGTTATATGGATAAAATCCAGATTAATTCCTTATCTCGGAAACTTTCTTTTGGTATACGTTTTCCCTATTGAACTTTGGCAGCGTGGTTTTTCCATCTTCTGTGAAATTTTACTCCTTCACACGTTAACCCGAAGCATAATAGGCACGAGATTAAAGCGAACATTTGCATTTACAAATACAGCGAGCTAGCAGAGAATTTCGACGTAGCTGAATAAGGAAATTGATTGAAAACTTTCCTAGCCCAGAATTTGAGCTTTTGTCGTGTGTAGTACGATGCTGAGATTATCCTTTTGCGAATTGTGAGGTATTTTTCGTACGTTTGGTGTTGTTATTTGATAGTGAGTGGGTGGAAATAGCGCCTATAGCGAGTAGAGAGTAGATGTTTGCATTCTGCAAAGCTTTATCACCCTTTATTACCTATTTTAATATCGAACAATTTTTTTTGAAAAATTACTAAGAAAATTTTAATGAAATTGGAAAAAAAGTTTGATGATACGGCCTACTCAAAAAATTATCAAAAATCGTTGAGAAATCATCAAAATATCATTTAAATATAGAAAATTATTAAAGTCCTCATTTTAATATTCAAACCAGGGCTGGTAAGCCAATCAATAAAACTTAAACTTAAGCTTAAAACTTAAAATGAATTTTTAAAAATAAAACTTAAACTTACGCTTAAAGCTTGAATCCAAATTTTTTAAAACTTAAACTTAAACTTAAAGCTGAACGACCAAAAATCATTGGCTTACAGCTTAAAGCTTAAGGCTTAAAGCTTAAATCCATTTTTTATAATTTTTCTAGGGGGGGGGGGCTGAATTAAAACTAAGAAAGAAAAGAAATTCAAGCTGCTAAATTTTCTTCTCGAAATGTTTTCAAACCAAATTTTTCCCCTTAAATATTTTTAAATCCAAGATTGTTTCTGAATTCTAAAACTTTTTCAAATTCGATTTCTTATCTTAAAATTTTTTCAGCTCAGATTTTTTTTTCCTCAAAATTATTTTAAACCAAAACTTCAAAGTTTTAAAGTTTCTTTTCAGTATTTTTTCAACTCAATTTTTGTATCCAATCCTAATATTTTTTCCTACTTACTCTGAATTCTGGAATTCAAAAGTATTATGTAAAATAATGCATCCTGTTGCACACCTACCCTAATCACACCATGAAATTGTTTCTCATTTATTGAAATTTTTTTTGGAGAATCAAAAAAAGATAAGTACATACCTAGGTGAAAAAGCCAGATTTATAAAAAATGTCAACAAAGTGTAAACTGGAAAAAATTTTGAATTGAAAAGCGAATGGAAAACAAGTTGATAAAATATCTAAGGAAATTTCAGATTGAAAAAATTTCAAAAATATAGAAAAATGTTTCAAGAAAAATTTCAGGCCTGAAAATAATTTGAATTTGAAAAAAATGAGAAAAAATTCTAAAATTTGAAATAATTTCATGTTGGAAAGAAATTGAGAAAAAATTTTTACGAACAATTAATGAATAATTCCAATTTGAAAAAATTTCAAGGCTAGGAAGAGATGAAAAAAGTTAGTTTGAAAAAAATTGAAAAAATGGAAAGACGGTGCAAAAAATTTTAAGTTTTAAGCTCAAAAAAAATAAAACTTAAACTTAAACTTAAAACTTAAAATTTTAAAAATAAAGCTTAGGCTTAACGCTTAGGCTTATTTCTGAAAAAATCATCGGCTTAACGGCTTAAAGCTTAAAGCTTAAGGCTGACTTACCAGCCCTGATTCAAACAATTATTTTTTATCAATTATTGTATTGACTTGGGTAGATATACGTATATAGGTATACACAATTTTCATAAAATTCCAAAGTTGTTCATTCATTGACTTATAAAGTAACCCAAAATTTTTCTGGATCGTGAAAACTGATTTTAATCGATTTATATTTTTTGCGAAATTTTTTTAGCAGTGAAATTTTATGAAAATCGTTGGTGATTTTTTTTTAATTTCAACAAAATTTATTTTTTGTGACCAAAATTTTTTAAATAGATTTTCTGATTTTTGAGTGAGCGACTTGCTCTAGGTAAAAATTAAGTTTTCAACCTCTGTGTAGAGGACTAAAAGTGCTATCGAATCGAGCTTCTTCAAATTCAGGAAGGTGCAGAAATTCCAGAGACTAAGAGTTAAACTCACACGCGGACTCCTGACTCCACCTTGACTCCGGAGTCAATCTTTGCCTTAACTTCCTGACTCCGGCTTGATTCCGGAGTCAAGCCGGAGTCGGAGTCAATTTGGAGTCAATTTGACTCCGATTTTGGACCAGGGAATAGAAATCAGCCGAAAAGTTGACTTCTGACTCCACCTAACTCCCAGAGTCAAGAGGAAAAGCTGACTCCTAACTCCACTTTGACTCCGGAGTCACTTTCAGACCTCGACTCCTGACTCCACCTTGACCTTGACTCCTGACTCCTGTTTGACTCCGGAGTCAATTTCATATCTTGACTCCTGACTCCGGCTCGACTCCGGAGTCAAGCCGGAGTCAATTTGTTGACTCCAACTCCGGAGTCGACTCCTATTCCCTGAGAAATTCAAATTGTCAATATTGCTATTTTGGAAATTCTACACAGCGTTTTTTGAGTGTCTGGGTTAAAAAAATCTTGTTTTTTTTCGAAAATGGTCTAGCTCCACTCCCTTTTTAGCATCCAAGAAAGTATCCCAACAGATATAAAAATTTTGGTATGAAACAAACGTGAGTTGGAATAATATTCTGAAAAAATTCCTACCTATATAAGATTTCAGTTGCTAAATTTCTTTTTGAATTTAGACGATTTTTTGAAAATTCAAAGTTATCTGTTGACCTTGCAAAAATGCAAAATTTAAAATTCGATCTAATCAAAGAAAACTCTTGAAATATGGTCTTATTTTTGATCTTTCGAATCGGTTGGAAGACATTTCGAGCCGATCTGGAGTAAGCAGAAAATTTCGGAATTTTCCAGCACTGAAAAAGAGGTCCAAAAATGTTGGTATTTGATCAATGCAAGAGCCATTTTTCGAAGTTCGTTACGGTTACTGCCATGCCAAATCTATATTTTTTCTCAGAAAAAATTTTCAGAGAAAACTGAATAATACATCGATAGCATACCCATCTTGATACAACTCCTATTTTTGACCTATTGAATGGGTTGGAAGTGGTTTCGAGCTGATTGAAATCTCCTGAAAATTGTTTGCATTCTCCAGCTTCGAATAAGAAATATTTTTCGTAAAAAAAAGTGGATTTGACCTGGCAGTTACAAATTTTTATGAAATTGTACCAAAATCGATCAAATTAAGCCCCCATAGTGTGGATAATTCGGGTTTGTAGGTGCTAAAGATTATGTTTTTTTTCGATGCTACAAAATTCCAAAATTTTCTGTAGGTTTCAGATCGACTTGAAACTGTTTTAAATCAATTCAGGAACTCAAAATAAGACATGATATACCAAACTTTAGTCCCCCCCCCCCCTCCCACCCATGGGTATGTTGTATGGGTGTATTTTTCGATTTTCTTCGAAAATATTTCTGCAAAGAAGATATGAATTTGACTCTGCAAACACGAATTTTAGAAAATTGTACCACAATTGATGAAATAGGTCACCAATATGAGTACAGGGTGTCTACCGGTCGCGAAAGTCGCGAGAGTCGCGAAAAAGTCGCGAATTTAGATTTAGGTCGCTGAAGTCGCGAAAAAGTCGCAAAATTGACCCAAAATTCATCAAAAGTCGCGAATTTTTCCGAAATTACTTCCATTTTTTTCGCCTTTTACAAAACAGAAAAAGTAAAGAAATATTTCACTTTTTTGAACATTTTTTCTAAAAATTTTCGCCCTCGCTTCGCTCGGGCTCATAAATTTTATAAACCCATTCTTAAATTATATACCTCTTAGTCCTTTTCCCTTCTATTTCAGACAATTGAATATTTTGAAACGGAAAAATATGTTCTTGTGGGAGACTTAAGTAGCGATCACGATTGGGAATTTCAAAGGTATAATATTGTGTCCATTGTCAGGAAAATCTAAAATAATTGGAGAATTTTAGAATTTTCCAAGGGATGTTTTAAAAAATAAACCCATTTGAAAATATGTCTTTTTTTGCTGTTTTTTAAATAAATTCTTCGAAAAAATTTCGCCCTCGCTTCGCTCGGGCCAAATCTGCTAATATTTCAATCTTTCCATGAATTTATTTCTCAATAATCATTCAACAAATTTATCGGTTCTAACATGATTTTTCGTAAAATTTTCACCCTCGCTTCGCTCGGGCAGTAACTACTTCTCTTCTTTACCATAAAATAACTTACTTTTGGAAAATTTTTGTGAAAAATTGTCTTTTTTCGAAATTAAAGACGTATTTTCTTCCGCGTATAAACTTTTTTCTATAATAAATTTGATCTCCTTGATTTTTTGGTGGGGGGGGGGGGGGGTGTCAAATTGAGAGGTATGATACTAGATACCTTTAAAAAAGGTCGCGAAAAAGTCGCGAAATTTGAGTTTTAAAAATTGGTAGACACCCTGGAGTAGGTAATTCATATTTTTTAGGTGCTTAAATTCATAGGGCAATGGGGTGATTTAGAATTTTTGAAAATGTGCGAAAATTCGAAAAATGAACTTCGGTGCTTAAAATTTTGGATAAAAGGTTTTTTTTTAGATGTATGTGCTTTCGATATATTTTTGTTTCGACTTGAAATTTTACTGACTGTTGGGGGTCCTCTTACCTACCCCTACAAAAAAACTCGTTTTTTCTCTAGGGAAGGTCTTCTACTCATAGTAAGCTGCTTCATCGATTTTCTCCAAAATCCAAAGTGTGTTTATTTTTCGATTTGTCCTAATGTACATTTTACATCGTAAATGAGATGTATTTTTATACCCCCTGAATTTCTCTCGAGTGAGGAACGACTGTCGTGATAACAAGATGAGAACTCTTCAAACGTATAAAGTAATACAATACACTGGAAGTTTCCACTCTTCTATTTTTCAACCTTAAAATTGATTTTTTTTCTCTCTTTCTGATCATATGGAGAGAAACGTGAATGAAAAACTAACATGTGTTTTCGTCACCAGCCTAATTTTGAACCATCACAAATGAAATCAGTGTTAAAACGTCAAAAGCAGGTAGAAGACAAAAATAGGTGTGAATTGCGTTTAGAGAAGAACTGGAGTAGGAATTTTTTTTCTTAAAATTAATTCGCTTGTATCGAAAAGATTTGCAGAAAAATGTTGATTTTATTTATTTTTTCAAAAAAATACTTTGACGATCGTCTTGTTCAAATTACAACCAGAAGTTTCAGAGTTCTCACTCATTTTGGATAAAATTACCAATAATCACACGAATTTTTTCGAAACGTCTAAAAAAAATTTATTTCAAGAAGCAAACGAAGCGAAAAATGGTAAAAAGTAATTGCAGAAACGTTCACAATCCACATACACTGAGATAGAAAATTTTCTTTTCATCTTTTAGAAATTCCTTTTTCTTTAGCAATCTTTTTTTACTGAAAAATGTAGTTTTTACAAAAAGAGGGCATTCTTTCCTTTCCACTCGTTAGGTATGGCTTTTCATTTTTGACGTAAGTAGAAAAAAAATACCAGGGTAAACGGCAGGTATAAAAAATTCAATTAAAATGCTAAATAGTATACCAAATTGCGTATAACTGTAGCTCGTAAAATTCTAGTAATTTGTATAATGAGATAAAATTCATCTTAATAATTTTATAATTTTTCAAAACCACGTTAGAAAAGCGAAGTAATATACTTGGTCGAGCTTTATGCAAAACGAATCGGGAAAATGAAGCGAGATAATTTTGCTTATCCGTTTTATAGTCTAAAAGTCTCGTGAAGATTTCGTTTCCGCTCGTTTGTATAAATTAATCACAGTACATCGTATATGTTTTCTCGATATAGGTACCTACATATGATTATTTACTGGAATAGAAAAATCGATCGGGTTGGAAAAATAATGAATTTTTTATCCTGGACGTTGTTGGTGCAATGTTTACTCTAAAAGTGTCGCCATGGTCAGCTGGTTCGAATAGGCCGAAATGTTGGATAACACTGAAACACGCGTCAACGAACTCTCCCTTTTTTTATTTAAGACAATGCAAATTTCAAAAGGAAGGGTCTGGGGTGAATGAATCGCCAAACGAGGGGAGTGTACGTTGAATTAATACTATCGAACGTGACCATCGCGTTACAACTCAGTGAATGAATTTGGAAGAAAAGTGCAACTGTGGTGGTGATTTTTCACCTTTTTCGAAGCTGTTTTGGAAATTTCCTGCCTAATTTCAGATAAACGTATCAGCATTTGTAGGTTTTGTAGGTTCCTAGATGTAGTGATATCTACAGTGATATTATTATTGTGAGAGGTTATCGCAAAATGGCGCCATTGATTTGAAAAAAGGTATGAAATGTACTCGAAGCCTTGAACTATCAACCAATCAATCCTTTGCAAATTAATTAAGGAAACCCAAAGTTGGCTAGGCTTTTGGATTCTACTCTTCTTCGTTCCTAGAAGAATGAGAAATTGAGATTAGATGAGTTGTAGAATTGCATTTCTTTGTCTTTTTTGGTAAATTATGCGGCCTATTTTAGAAAAAATCTTGTTAATTATCTTTTGTTAAGATCTGAGTAATGTTGCAAGCATTCGACAATTAATTTTGACTTTTTTTTTTGTTTTTCAGACAAATTCCAATCGTTAATCGAAAAAAGGATGACTGAAGAGGTCTCGATAATTTTATTACATGTCATAGGCGCTTCTTCAGAAATCTACCGTATAAAAGAATTACAAAAGTTATACGACATTAATAAAGAGAAGAACATTATTGCGGATGCAAATGCGAACATCGGTGATTACGAAGCTGCCGTAATACGTGAATATGAATATTGTGTTCGGTTTAAAATTTTTTTCGAAAATATTGGGAAATTTGATACGAACCTTCCCAAGTATATTAAAGTTCTTCAATTTTTATAATTTTAATTTTCGAATTCGGTTAAAATGGACCAATGCCTTATTTTTTTAGTTCTACGAGATCAAGTATGATCATTGTTCGCTAAAATTATTTGAAAAAAATAATTTTTCATTTTGTGGTAAAATTTATGTCACCTCCTTCGAAGATATCTTTTCAATGTTGGGTATTTTCTGTTATTTGTTTTTGTTGCTAGATATTACTCGTTTGTCTAAAGTAATATATGTCGAAAATTTTGTCGTTTTTTCAATACTATATGTTTTTTTTTTATTACCAATAACGTTATTTCAGTAGGTATCTTATGGTTTATGTGATTCTTATTTTATGAATGTAAATAAGTATTCGATTCGGTTAAAGTTGTCTTATGTTCCTTGTTTTCTATGTATTTTCAAAAAAATCGGTTATTACGATTATTGTTGGCTAAAATTACCCATTTATTAATTTACTGTTTAATTCTTCATTTTTTGGTAAGGTTTATGTTACCACCTTTGAAGATGTACCTTTTTAAAGTTAGGGTTTCAATTTAATTATTTTATGTTTGTTTCTTCTGATTTTCGATAATTATTGAAAATCGAGTTTTTTGAATATATTTATAATTTTTTTGTATCAATAACGTTATTCCATCATGTTATAATTAATGTGAATTCTTATTGTATTTGAATCTATTCGATTCGGTTAAAATTGACCCCTGTTTTTTTTAAATTCTAAAATATCAAAAATTATGATTGTTGTATGCAGAGAAAAAAATAACTGTTTAATTCTATATTTCGTGGTATGGTTTGTTTTTGTTATGTCTTTCGAATATTGCTTTTAGTTTTGTTTTTAATTTCATTATTTTCTGTTGTTTGTTTTTGTATTTTTTCGTATATCTGATAATCATGGATAAGTTGACATTTTTAAAAATACATACATTATTTTTTTTTACCAATGGCGAGTGTAATTTTCATTTTTTATGAATAATTATTTCAAATTCAATCAATTTCATCGATTCATTTTTAATTTAAAAAAATGATTTCGATTTTTTCAATGTGGTCACACTGCATTGAATTGTGTTTTTTTATTGGACAAGCTTGATATGACGTAACAAATAAAACAATTCCAGTGTTGAGGTTCCATTTCTGTATGTTTTCGTCTGTGACTATGGTTTAACGAAAGATGAAAGCAAGTTCGTTGATTGATAGTTTCGTTTCGGTAGTTTCGGATTCGATGTTGGGTTTTCTTCCGCTTATGGACTCGAGTTTTGCATTAATTATCGCTAAGAAATCGTAAAACAACGTGAATTGACTATCAGTGAGGAATAATTAATGCATATCACAATGAAACACCTTTTATTGATGATATTTTATCATTTCGTGACTTGAGAATACGCAACACATAGATCAATGTTTTCCCTACGTGTTTGAAAAAACCTATTTGCTGGTGAGTTTTTTGCATGAAATGTTCTCAATGCGGTATTTTAATATATTTCCTTATTTTTGCAGCTTTTCAGATGATAATTTTATGCATAAATCAAATCACAACATGTGGCACGAGGCGAGAAAGCAGGAGAAAAAGATTCGATGTATGTTGGTAGATTATCAAAGAAGAGCTCAGAGGCGAAAGGATTACTATGATAAAATAGTAAGCTTTGTCAATATTGTGCGAATATGTCCTTATCTGAAGCTTTATTTAATCTTCGTTTTTCTCTAGAAAGCAGATCCGACGCAATTTTTACAGTTACATGGGAGACCATGTAAAATACATTTGGATCCAGCGGTGTGCATCGCTGCCAATAGTTCAGTTACCATGTAAGTAAATATGTTCTTTTTGCACAATTGTGTGTTTGGTTTTGAAATTTAACGTGTTTATTTTACAGGATGCCTTGGCAAGGCAACACAGACGTTATGATAGATAGATTCGATGTCAGAGCGCATTTAGATATGATACCGGAAGTCCTGGCGACTAGTAAAATGCAAGATGATTTATCTTACGATGAAAGACAGATAAATTATGAACGTTATCGAATTCTAGTTCAGAATGATTTTTTTAGCAGTATGTCTTCTGTATAAATTGAATTACTTATCTCATCGTGACAATTTTTTAATTTTATGCCTATGGTTCTTCAGTATCTGAAGGGAAATTCCTGCATCAGATTAATTTAGAAGAAAAATTTGGCCCGGTGCTTAAGAACGTTGAGCCAGAACCGTCTAAAAAAAGAGCCACCGTTGCAATAGGTTATAATTATGATGATGACAGTGGTAATAGTAGTCCTATGGTCAGGGTCGAGGAACCAAAAAAGGATTCGAATGTGACGAATTCTGATGAAGAAAAAGACGAAGACTCAGAGAGTGATATCGATTTAGGTAGGTTACTTTCAAAGCTTGAATTCGATTCTGTATTTACTTTTTTTTGCTAATAGTGCCACGTTTTCAGATTTAACCGTCGATGTGAGTAAAATCGAAACGCAACAGGCTAACGAACTGAACGCGTGCGCTCATTCTTACGGAATGATCACTAATGATTTCTTCAGTTTTCTGAATAACGATCTCGAAGAAGCTGAAAATATGAGAATGGTGAAAGAACAAGAAGAAGAAAAGGCTATGTTTTCGGTAACTCATCATTATATTTGAAAAATTACCAATTTTTCTGGACGGGGAATTTATTGATTGTAATTTCAGGGACGAAAGTCTAGGAAAGAGCGAAGAGCATTTAGGGAACGAACTTTAGTTGGCAGGAAATTGAGTCCGCCGAGGTAATTAAAACTTCCTCTCTCGTTTCAAGCCTAATTAAATATTAATCGTACGTTTATATTCATTATTTTGTAGTTACGCGTGGAGAAAAAGTCCTTCGTATGAAGATTACAAAGCATTAATGTCTACCAATCGTTCAAGATCAAAATCTGCATCTCCACAGAACTCAGGCAAAATAACTTATATCACTAGTTTCGGCGGAGATGAACCTGTCGCCGCTATTTCAAATTTAGAGTAAACAAATCTTACTTGAAACTTGACAAAATTTCATCTAAGAATGACTATTCCCTAAATAATGATATTTTGTTGTAGGAAATCTGGTAACTCAAATTCTAATTTCGATAAAGACACGAAGAATAAGAAAAATCGGTATGAACCATGGTGAATTTTTTCTATTTGAGAATTTTTCGTAATAGTATCTCAAACAATTCTGTTAAATTTTTAGAAGTCGTAGTGTTTCTCGAGGAAGAGACGGTAAAATCAAACGAGCCAGACGTTCTCGATCAAACAGCGAAAACCGTAAAAGATCAGTTAAATCGAGAAGTAGATCTCGATCACGAAATCCCAACTTGAAATCAATTCGACGAGATGATTCACGTAGTGAGAAACCATATAGAAGATCGTCATCGAGGTAAATAAAATCAAATAAACAGAAACATCAATTTCAAACTGTATTTGAATCGATTTCATTCATTTTGACAAGATCAAGATCGAAATCAGAGCAAAGGACCAAAACACCTCCCAGGATATCACCGAAAACTTCACCACCGAATAATTCAACTGCTTCTGGAAGCGGTGTAGTATTTTCAGCTAATTCAACAGACAGTAAATCTATTCCACGGTGAGAATCGCCTACGCCCTTTTGGAAATTATATCACATTGAAAAATACAAAATTTAATTTGCGGGAATTTTTTGTTGTACAGATACTATGGTCGTAGAAAAGAAGAATCTTCGTCCGAATTGAGCTTAACATCGGATGACGAATCGAGCAAGCAATCACTAGCGTCTAAGTCTAAAGTGTACGTAGCTTAGGATTAATTCCATTGTTTATTTTTTATAAATAGTATTACGTAACGTTTCTTTCATTTTTTTTCTCAACAGAAATCAAGTTTCCGGTCCTAGTCGTTTGAATACATCTATCAAAGTCAGTAAGAATCAAAATTTTATTACTCTATTGTAGCTCGTCGCTGATTTATTTTAACTCTTAAAAAATTTTCGGTTTCGGTTTTTCATTTATTTGGGCTTTTTTCCTTAAGGAGTAAGAAGGGATTGGAGACTTTTTTTTTCGTGTGATTTATCCAGGTCTACGATTAATATTTTGCTTATGATTTTTTTTCAGGCTAATAATACGGATAAACTGACTCCTCAAGAACGATTGAAAAGAAAAAGACAGGTTCTTCTGAATAAACAATGTCAGTATTGTAATATTTTGTTATATGCATGGTACAGTATTTCGATGTACTTATTTGTATTATTTTTTTATTTAGTTTATGGCGTTTTGATAGCTTCTTTATTTTATGGTTGAGTCAAAATTTGAAAAATTTTTACGATTTTTTTGTTCCGATCGATTCGAAAAATTTTGCGAAAAAATCGATAATCCCATCGATTTATAATCAGCTTTGGAATTTATTTTGAGATTGCAATTTGAGATTTTTTGTGCTTTAGTGTTTACAATTGATCATGTGATTTCGAAAATTTTAATTTTACCTTGTTTTTTGCAGTTAAAGCGGACAAACGTGCTGAAAGGGAAAAAGTAATGAAAATGGTTCAAGAAAGAATCGACAGAGCCGAAGAAATGAAGGAAATATCGATAAAATTGAGACGACGGTCAGTATTATGCCCTTTTGCATGGAAAAAAATGTTTTTAAAGTTTTCCATTTAATTTGGTTTTATTGCATTTTCAAGGCAACGCATGTTACGTCACAACGACAGCCCTAGGCGCAATAGTCGAAGTTCTTCGAGATCTCGTAGTTCATCTAACGAATGGCGGTCACCTTCTCGTTCACCTTACCGACGATCTCACAGGTTCGATTGAAAATTATCTCGAAATTGTCAATTAATAGATGAAATGTCGATACTAACATCTACGAATTTATTTCGACAGACGAAACGACAGATATCGATCGCCATCCGCTGGCAGTTCCGGCGACAGTGGTCGTAACGATAGAAAAAAATCACGCAGACGTCGAAGTAGCTACAGTCGTAGCCGAAGTCGTAGCAATAGCCGTACGCCAACGCGACGAAGTCGGTATAGCGAAGAACGTTCCAACGACCGCAGACACGATGACAAATGTTTAAAAAATATCAAAGATAGCGATAAATGTAAACTAAACCCTACTGCTATTGAAATCCTGTTCCCATAATTTAATATTCATATTAATTTATTGAATATTTCAGCATCTCGTGGCAGACGTTACTGCACTTTAAGTGAAGAACGCGAATTGGCACGGGTTCAGCTGGAAGGTAAATCAGACTCGAGTCGAAGAAAGGATCGCGAACAACGGAGTCCTAAACGTAAATCAAATGATTACCCTGATGACAATGCCAACGATCGAAGAGATCGATGGGGTGGCGATCGATATCGTGATGATCATTCGAGATATTCGAACCGACGGTCGAATTCTCGAGATAGATACTCTCGGTAAGGGAACCCGAAGATTAATTTTATTAATTTCTCGAATTCCAAATGATGATTAGTAAAAGGTCTGAGAATATGGAAATGAATTCGTTCGCCAATCCTTTGTATCTCCTGGACGTTGACGGTTTATCAAATTATTTTTCTGGTTTTGAGCTTCGAAGCTGAATTTTTATCGATTAAGTTCGTCGTAAAATTCCTGCAAATTTTATGCTTCGAATAATTAATTGCAGGAAAAAGTTTCAGTAAAAAATCTCAAAATTAGTTGTGGTTTGATTAAATCTCAATATCGGTTTTTTCTGCACGCTTCGAGTCTGTCAACTATTTTCGGTGATAAGAAACTTCCCCCTGAAAACAATATTGTTGAATAGTAAAAGGTCTGAGAGAATAGACGATAGATTTGGCGTCAATAAACATCGTACCTTCTTTCCCTATCTTTTTCCTCCTTATTTTTTTCCAAATTTCCATTTCTGAAGGCGAGCTCGAGGTCTTTCTCATATTTCTATGATAACGACTGGATCTGATTTAATAAAAAAAATTAAGTAATCACGAATATTTATTTTGTTTTCTCTTAGATACTAATTTTATTGTATTTTTCTTTCAGGCATGATTATTAAAAATTGTCGGAGAAAATCCCGGTTCTAATTTATTTTGATATTTATTCTTATTTCGTTATGGTAATTTTAGCATGCTTAGATGGTTTGTTATAGTTTTGTGATATAAAAAATGACGTCGATTTAATTTATCTGAAAAATATATAATTTTAAAATATGTACTCGACATCGCAATGGTTGCCAGTGACATAAAATTCAAATTGGCCATGTACTGTTGAGTACGTTTGAATGTACAAGTATTTTGTTACGTAATTTATTTTTTATATCATTTTTCTTTTTTAAAATGAAACTTCCAAATGTTAAACAAATAACAGTATTCTGTGTTTTTTTTTGTAAATAAATTGTTTTTTTTTTATGGTTGTCCATTTTATTTCATAATCGAGTATTTTACGTTATTTTTTCGACTACCTATTTATTGTAGAGAGTCAGTCAATATGACATTGATTTGAAAAATAATATATTTTTTGAAAAATGCATCGAATCCTTAAAGCATAAATGAGTAAAAAAGAAACAAAAACAATAAAAGTGTTTCGAAATAACGATTATACATTTTTTTATAAAAAGATAACAGTGTAAAATGACGAATAAAATAAATACACAAATAAATAGGTAATCTTCGATTATCGAATACAAACATAGAAACATGTTATCGCTAACGATGCTATACGTATACTTCATGTATAATACGAGTAACTACGAAATATGGAATTTAGAATCTATGAAATTCGGTGATTTCAAGTCCCACTGAAATATCATCAGAGACTTGATCAATTTTACGTTAACTTGTTCCGTTCATCTTCGATAGCACATTATCTGCTTCCTGTTTCGCATTAATGTTACCGTTAGCTTTGATGTACTGAAGAGCTTCAAAATCATTCTGAAGTTCTGCTAGTTTTATGGCTTCGGTGAATAATCTGAAATCATGTTCAGATTAGCAAGAATATTTCAAAAGTTAGTCTACCAAGAGTGGACAATTTACTTCAATTTAACGAGGTATTTGATTTTGTTCTCTTCTTTAATTCTACCCACGTATTTCATAGCTTCTGATTTATTGTCGTATTTGAGACAAACGTCGATAAATGGCTAAAAATCGGAATAAAAAAATGATTAAATATTTTTTAAAAAGATTTGCAGATAATTTTTATTAATATTACCTCATAACCGATAGGTGATTTCCTCAGTCTTGAAAATCGATCAAGCTCGATCCAATCTTTTAATTCAGCCAATGCCTCAATTTTCAATCGCCAAAATCTAAACAAACCAAGGAATTAGATCAATATTCTGCGACGAATGTACAGTCGTAAAAACATCTACTCACTTTCTATCAGACATACGATAATTAATTTGCATATCTTCGGCAAGTTTGTATTCTTTCAATATCAGTAATCGGTAAACGGTGTCTTGGAGGGATAAATCTAAAAATCCCCTTTTGAATTTATCCTCCAATTCTTTCTGTTTTGCCGACAATCTCTTCTGTTCTTCGCATAGAATCATGTTTACTTCGTTTCTAGCCTTTTTATAGTGTTCCCGAGCGCTCTCCAGGAGTGTTCCTCGCATCGAGAAATTCTACGCAAAAAATGACAAATTTTAAAATAATTCTCCAAATTTGAGTATTTGAAGATGCGGTAAGGAGAGGAAAGAATTGAAAGAAATATACCTCGGGATCGTAGGCATTTCGTATGTGAATCGCTGCTATTTCGTTATTATCGTCTTCTTGTCTATAAATATTTAGTAACGCTTCTTTGTTACGTTCTTTGCAATGTTTCTTATACAGGGCATAAACCGATGACTCTTTTCGAACTTCCATCTGTAATATTTACATTACGAAAGCTTGAAAGTATTGAAAATCCAGAACTGGTATTCCTTTGAAATGAGAATATTTACTTGAAAATCTTTCATGGTCATTTTTCGTTGCATGGTAACAATGACTATACTAATTAGATCGGTATTTCCACTATTGACAGCTTTATCCAAAGCTTCGGTATATTTTTCCAATTCTAATAACAAAGCGACCTGTGAATCTGGTCGAGGTTCGTGATCAATCAGCTATAAAACAAAAAGAACGCTTACAATGGAGAAATAAATTAACCATGAGAGTTTCAAAATCGAACCATACCCTCACAGCGAGCGTATTCCGACCACATCTAATAGCAGCTCTAGCGATATTGATATAAGATACGCCGGAATTATGGCCCAATTTATTGGCTATCTCTCTGGCTACGATTTCTTTATCGGAATCATCCTGCGAAACTTTGTAGAACGCCCAATGTTCTAAAATTCTAGTGGAACCTTCTTCGTTACTCAAACGCATGTATTTTGCTGCTTCGATGGCCACATAGTAAAGCTTCCTAACGATTAATCTGTCTAGCAGATTTTTCAAAGTGAGCTGTTCGAATCTGGGAGAAATAATGGTCAAGAAAAATACACACATTGGACAAAAAAAATTCAAAAATAGATATCAAAGGATACTGAGGGTATGTTATAAATATGCCTATTTTCGGATCACGAACAGCGTTTAGGACTCTCAACGTTCTACACATTTTGACGTATTCATCGGAGTTGAAATTTTCTGCGAATGTTTTACCAAATTGAGCAGCCTAGAGACAGAAATTATATCAGGAGAAATGTTGAAAATAAACTATATAATAAAATATACTCACTTTTATTAGCATTTTTTGATTTTCGGGTTTGAATTCATGACTGGCGGCTTCTACACATTGGTCAATAGCAGTATTCAAATGAGAAGTAACCATACGTATGTATTCATCAGCGTGATGATTCTTTTTCTGTAAAATAAATATATCGATTAAAAAATGTATAATTTTTCGATAAAATGAGAACAGAATTTTGAGAATTTTACTTGGAATTGTTTCGAAGCTTCGAATAAGTAACAACCAGGACTGGTACTATTTAAACGATATAATTCTAATATCACAGTAGGAACAGGTTGAATGATTTCAGTAGTGAAAGTTGATATGACTCGGACACAATCTATTTCAGGAACTAATTTCACAGGATAATGATACAAATATTGTAATCTGTCCTCGGTTCGGCCTATGATCAATACCGAATCATCCCAACAGCCAACGACAGCTTCGGAACCACACCTAATTAAAATAAAATTCAATTCGGCAAAGCATTCGATGAAATTGATTTTTTAACCTGTAAAACTTACCAAGTGAGTTGAGAAGGTCTTCCAGAATTCCGCATATCGAGACTACGATAATGTTCTCGTAAATTGGACGATCCGATCCAGAGTTGTTCTTGACTGTTATACAAAGCAACGTGCTTGTAACATGGTGATACTGAAATATCGGTGACTATACTACCTCTTTCTTCACTTTTACCATCAATACTCTGAAAATAAATCGGATAGTTTAGCAAATTTTTCATCTGAAATATACTTTGAAAAATGCTCGATTACTTTTTGGATAACACCAGCTTCGGATATATAAAATAATTCGGTAGTTTTTGATAACAATACAAAAGTCTGTCTTTCTTCGCATACCACAGCCCAAGAATTTGGTAAATCCACAGTTCCTATAAAAGTTTTAAAAATCATACGAATTAATTTTTAAAAAAAGTTAATAGAATGGTATTTTTATGGAAATATGTTTACCCGGAATTTCAAATAATCTTCTAATCTTAACTTCAGTCGTGCTATTCGTTACAAATAATCTATAAGCTCCAGTAAGCACACAAACGCCGGTACCCATAGAAGTACGGAATATATGAGCGTCGATTACTTTGGTATCTTCGGCTTCCTGCGATAAAAACACTCGATCAAGTACATAGATAATAACTGAAAATAGTTCTATCAAAAGATTCAGTACCTGTCCCATTCCAAAAGTATGGATATATTTTCCATAGATACTGTAAATTATCACTTTTCCATTTTCTTGAACGCAGAGCAACTCTTCTGTCGAAGACCAACCAAGTTTTATCAATTGGCCACTGTTCCACTACAATCAAAGCAATCCATGGTGTTTTTTTTGATTTTGTCAATATGGTAAGATTAAATTAAATGGTTTACAGAAAACTAACCACAAAAGAGGATATCAATTGACCAGATGATGAGTAAATAGCTATAATAGGTTTGCCAATGCCTTTCAAAGCTGTTCTACCAGGTTTAACGCGATCTCTTATGACAGCTATGGGTCCACCGAATCTGGCAGGAATGATAACGGCATTATCAAGATCTACATCTCCGTTCCATCCCATCTCGTATATTTCGACTTTTCTATAAATTATAACGAAGTATTGTGATAAAATTTACTCAAACATGAAAGATTAGCAAATAATACAAACCGAAAATATCCATTTTTGCCGTAAATATCCCAATCTGCGGTGAGTAAGGCGGTCATTGTTGATCTGTTTTGACGCGTTATTAATACACCCAATTATACGTTTAGAAGAACATAATTGCATTCAAAAATCAAATAAATGCAACACGAAAGAGTTCGGAAGAAAATTTTATTACAAAAATTACCAAAAATGTAAATAAGCGAAATAAGGCACCATAATAAACTACTTGCATCTATTTCCAACGGCACAAACGCAAAATTTTTCGTGGTTTCGCTCGTGTGTGTTCGTTTTCGTTCGTCATTGTTCGTCTGTTTCATGATTGTGATAACTGATAAATGATAATACTGATAATGTGATTATGTTGTGGTTCTTTTTTTGTCTCCTAACTCGATCGTTTTATTATTAAAAAATGAACTATGTAATTATTGAATTTTTGTGTCTACGTCAAAATTTTTAGTGTACAATTAATCGGTTCCCGCGAAGGTGTTGTGCGCACTTGGCAATATCGAGTACCGATGTTTTAAAATACCGAAGTCAAGTTTTCTACGCGCAAACGCTGTCAGGCTCACCGCTCACGTAAGTATTGTGCCATTTACATAGAAATTCTTTGTATAATAACTTAATATTAATAAGCAGACAAGCAGAGCAGAGAGCACCGAGTCCTACAGTTAAAAAATGTATCCTGATTCCTGAATGACAGCTGTTACCAATTCAGGGCTGGTGGAACAGAACCAGGGATGGAAAAATGAAGAAATGATAGTTCCAGTTCTATGAGTTCTAGTTCTCAGTTCCCAGTTCTGACAGTTCTGATCATTTCAGTTTCAGTTCCAGTTCCAGTTCCAGTTCCCATTCAGTTCCAGTTCTGACGATTTTTTTTTTTAGTTTTTATTGGCAATTCTTGGCTGCGGATATGAAAAAAATTAAAATACCGGGTAAAAACTGAAAAAAGAAAATTCTAGATTGGATTGCTAATTATGTACCGGGCAGGGTTGGGCGTAAAATAAATGGCGTAGATTTTTTTTTTTATTCTACGCGTAGAATAACAACACCACCTCTACAGAAGGCCTGGAAACAAAACTGACTTGCAATGTTGCCACGTTCACTTGGGGCGATCGTATATTTCGCTTTTTCAATTCTTGAACACCTTTTACTGATTTTTTCGTGATTTTTTTAAAAAATAATTGTTAAACGACAAGTACATGCAAAATTTTATTCATCAACAAAAGAAAAAGGGTAATCAATGTAATTAAAGAAGGAAAAATATGCATATGAAACCAACTAACTTACACTAAAAATGCTCATTGTTTTGAATTTCATATTATTCTGATCAACGATCATATTCTTCTATGAAATAAGTGATCTTGTAATTAATAAATTATAGTCGAAAAGTACTGAAATACCCAATAAACTTGATAAATTACGATCCAATCAGGCAATCTACTGGATATCAATGCATCACCAGAAACAAACTTGAAATTTACTTGTATAATGGTAGCTTAGCTTTTCAACAATTGTGATTCCATTTAGTTATTGAGTATACATACATTAATCAATGATCGATCATAGAAATCCACCAAATTAATAGATAATCATCACAAATTTGAACCATCTTCTCATATCTCAAATCGCGATCTCTTGGTGAGCACAAACGCCAAGTGTAATTTGTAATTTGTATCTTTAAAATGACTATTCAATCCTTGAAAAAGCTTTCTAAGGATGGAAAATGATCCAAGGAGTTTGATAATTAGGAGAGAACAACAATAAAAAACAAAACTGAATAATTATTCGCGAATTTACACTTCATATAAATCTCTTATCAAATGAATTAAATGTTATGTTTACATAATTTCGCCCTCGCGCTGCGTTGCCAGCTATTACAGTGTTCAGGCCTTATGTAGAGGTGGTATTGAGAATAAGCAGTGTAGAATAGCCTGTTATTCTACAGTAGAATGTAGAATGTGTAAACAGTGTAAACTACTAAAAAAATCAACGAATTTTGAATGTTTTTTCGATTTTTTCACTCTTAAAAATGCTAAATCTGATAATCTGAACTGAATTTGAAATTTATAATGTAAAATGTGTAGTGTAAACCATTGAAAAAAAGAAAAACCAAAGAATTTTGTAGATATATTTTTCAATTTTTTCACTCTTGAAATGCTGAATCTGATAATCTGAACTGAATTTGAAGTTTAAGCATGAACAAATGATAAATTACATGTTACGAGAAAGGAATAATAAATAATATTGAATATTTGACAATTTGACGAAGAAAAGCGGTAAACGAACAACGAATTTTTTTGGCTTTTTGGATGGAAATTGTGCTCATTCTACGCATTCTACACATTCTACACTTGTCTACACTTGTCTACACATTCTGCGTCTATTCTACGTGAAGTGTAGAATAAAGTTATCTACGCGTAGACGCCCAACCCTGGTACCGGGTGCTCGATTAATTCTGGCTCCCCCCGATACTTTTTAGGTCAAAAATCGTAAGTTGGCTACACTTCATTCGATTTGTTTAATCTAGACCGCGCTACGGCCATAAGACGTACGTTGTTACCGTGTTCCAACATTATTTTATGAGAATTGGCCGAATTGGGCCCATTCCTGCACGGGAAATTAAGAGAAATCAATTTGCACTATCAGGGGGAACTCAGAAGTAAAAAAAAATTGGAGCAATTTCAAAAGACGTGGCTGTATTTTTGGTTCGAGTTCGGTGCTTCGGTCATCGGTCTTATTTATCCGCCAAGTACCCAGTTCAACTTGCTTGAATTGGATCAATTCCTGCAAGAGAAATGCAGAAAAATTATGCCCAAGTCAATTTGCACTATCAAGGGGACCTCATAGAAACAATTGGACCGAAATTAAACGATTAGATTTCATTTCTAGTCCGAGTTTAGTCGTATACGCCAAGTACCCAATTCATGCAAAATAATGTTGGAACTGGCCGCTTATCAGTAGCGCGGTCTATGTTAATGTTTAATTTAAAGAAGTATTGCCAACTTACGATTTTTGACACAAAAAGTAGCGGGGGGAGCCATAATTAATCGAGCACCTGGTAATTGTTAATTAATTTGCTATGGGAGTGCCAGAATTAATCGGATACCCCGTCTGTCAACCCGGTATTTTAATTTTTTTCATATCCACAGTCAAGAATTGCCAATAAAAACTAAAAAAAATCGTCAGAACTGGAACTGGTTCTTTCAGTTCCAGTTCCAGAGTTCCAGTTCTCACTTCTCAGTTCCCAGTTCTTATTTCAGTTCCAATTCCAGTTTCAGTTCCAGTTTTTCACTTATGGTTCCAGTTTTTCCCAGTTTCAGTTCCAGTTATGGTTTTCCATCCCTGGTTTTTCTTTTTCACTTATAGTTCCAGTTTTTCCCAGTTCTCAGTTCCAGTTCCAGTTCTGGTTTTCCATCCCTGATTCATGGGGAGGAGTGAAAGGGGGAATTTCCAAATGCTCAAAAAAGGCAAGAAAATTTTGAAAAATTCACTTTTTTCACTGATCAGTGAAAAAAGTGAAGTTTGAGATTTTCAGTAAAATGATCGCGAAAAGGGTGTTGATCGGAATATTTTGATCTGCTGCGTAACTCGAATCCGATGTTAGATTCCACTCATACGATCATGCACAACGTAGCGTACAACATTTTAAAAAAAAAGTCGCAAAAGAATCGCAGAAAAATCCAATTCTGAATCGCGATCCTTTTCAGAAAAGAATCACATTTTAGGCAGGGGTTGAGAACGGAACGAAAACGTTACATCGTTCCATTCCATTCTTCCATTCATTAAACGTTCCGTTCTGTGTTCTGTTCCATTCCTGTTCGAGATGCACTTCGAAACGTTCGAAGCGTTCGCGTTCTGCGTTCCGTTCCGTTCCGTTCCGTTCCGTTCCAGTTTTCAGATCCGTTATAACGTTCCAGTTCCCATTCCGTTCCAATTTTTTTTTTCACAAAAAAGGTTGAGCTTTCATAAATTTATAATTTCGTCACGTCGTAAACTACATAAACATGAATCATTATGATGGGAATAAAATAAGGTAAAAAAAATGATAACCTAATAAGTAGGGAGCGGAAAAATACAGAGCTTAAAACCGTTTGAGATTCAATTGGTTGTTGTTGTTATGGTATGTAATATTTGAAAATCAAACGGTTTTGGTTTTGGGTTTTGAAAAGGTTTTTATCAAACGTCCAAAATCGTTTCAAAAGGTTTTGAAATTTTCAAATCCCATTTTTTTAGGTTGGGGTTTTGAAAAGGTTTTGAAAAATTTTTCAATGCATCATGTTATGGTTTTGGTTGTGGTTTCTAGTTTGGTATTTTCGTGGTTATGGTGGTTATGGTTTTTGATTAAAACCGATTCAAATTTCAAACGGTTATAGTGGTTGTTATGGTTTTTTTTTCTCGATTTTAAATTTTTAATAGGAAGTACTTGAAAAATAATAATTGTTTGGTACACTTGTAGTCTCAAAGTTCAAAATTTATTAATCAAGAAAAACTTTCAAGGAAACAATACAAATTACAAAATACAAACTTATAAAAGATAAAACACAAAACTCAAAATTTCCTTTAAAATAGGAGATCGAGATGCTTAAAATAAAAACTAGAAAAAACCAAACTTGAACTGACGAAACAGGGTTTGGAAAACCGAAAATTTGTGGGTTTTCGTTTTCGTTTTTGTTTTTGTATTTGCAATTACGTTTTCGTTTTTCATGAAATTATAACGTTTTCGTTTTTCAAAAACATTTTTCTTCGTTTTTCATTTTTTTTCATACACATATGAAAATTTGAACTTTGCTAGTTTTGTGAGTTTTTTTTCGTTTTTCATGAAATTATAACTTTTTTTTTTCATTTTATTTTTTATAAACATATAAAAATTTGAAGTTTGCTACTTTCATGAGTTTTTTCATGTTTTTTTTTTTGGGGGGGGGGGGGGGGGGTTATGGAGTAGAACATAGAACATTAACAAAAAAGTGTTGCCACAAAATTTAAAAAAAAATTCAAAACCGATTCGCGAATCGGTTATTGGTGGTTGTTGTGGTTTCAATCAAATAAGATTGAAATGGTTGTTATGATGGTGGTATTTTCTAAATATTGAAAAACATATTTATGGTGGTTATGGTTTCGGTTATTTTAAAGTGATTTTGTTTTGGTTATTGTTTTGGTAATGGTTTTTTAATTTTTTTTTTCAATCGGTTCTTTATGGTTCTTTTCGGTTATTTTACTCAAAATTTTTGAAATGGTTGTATTGGTTGTGATAACCGTTTGAAATTTTCAAAATTATCTGGTTGTGGTTGTTGTGGTTTTGGTGGTTTTAAGCTCTGGAAAAATATGCACCCGAAAATGTCAAAATATGCGCATGTAGGTAATATGCACTTTTTAAAGCCACAATTTGCATAAAAATGCATATTTTTGCTTTAAAAAGTGCATATTATATGCACATATTTTGACATTTTCAGGTGCATATTTTTCTGATCTCTACTAATCAGGGTTGGGAGCAGGGTTGGGAGTAAAATAAATGGCGTAGAATTTTTTTTTTTATTCTACGCGTAGAATGACACATGTAGAATAGCTTTCTATTCTACGGTAGAATGTAGAAATGTGGGGAATGCAGAAAAAAGCTTCAGAAATTCTGAAAATTTTACAATTTTTTTGAATTTACTCACTCTCTTTGACTAGTCTTACTTGATGTTAAAAAAGTTCGCCGGAAGCTGCAAAATACCAGAAATGTAGAATTAAAGAAAGAAATCAAGATGAGAAAAATCGTGTTTGTTTTGGCTTTTTAGATGGAAATTTTACTCATTCTACACATTCTACGTGTTCTACTCATTCTACATTTATTCTACACATTTTGTGACATTTTACCTCAAATGTAGAATACAGTATTCTACGCGTAAACTCCCAACCCTGGTTGGGAGTAAAATAAACGGTGTAGAATTTTTTTTATTCTACACATATAATGATGTGTGTAGAATAGCTATCTATTCTACAGTAGAATGTAGAATGCGTAGAATACAAAAAAACCTCAGAAATTTTGAAAAATTTACAATAATCTTAAATTTACTCACTTGTTCAAGTCGCTTTCACAGGTCTTACTTGACGTCTTGACATTTCAATTTTATTCTGTCTTTGATTTCTTCATTCTGATCTGTTCTTACTCTGAGATGTAAATAATATAACGAATAAAATTACGAATGATGAATCATATCACGGAATATTTATTTCATTTAAATTAAATGAAAAAATCGAAAAATTATGAAATTACAAAAATCGAGTAGCTACATTAATTACAAAAAATTAATACTCAATACTTAACACTCATCTCCCTTATTCTTATATTGAATTTTTAAAGAGTAATACACATATATCAGTTTCTTGGACTTATCGAAGGTTAGCCAATTATGTAACAGATTATGGACGAACTCCATTGACTACTCCACGCTCACGAAAGCGCTGCAGTCGCACTGAAAAATTGGGGGGATGGAAATGATGAAATACATTAGCGTATATGGGAGAGCTGATGTTTTTCGGATTTTTAGGAAAAATGGTGGGGTTTAGAAAAAAATTTGTAGAAATAAAAATTAAAGGTATTTAAATTTATTATCGATTGGTATAAAAAACTTTTGAATTTCATGAAATAAAAGCCATTTTATTAATATTTCTTCTATTTAATTTTTGCATACGTCAGCTTTGAATTAAAATTACTTAAAATCTAGATCGACAACACCAATTTTTTATTAATGCAAATTGTAGAGAATTTTATGCTCTTTCCAATGACGTATTAACGATCTTTATCGCGTTTATATTGAAGCCGCTGTTGTCATTTTCAATTATCTTTATATTTCAATACAGCTGATTAGCTGATCGGTTATTTTCAAAAATGGCGATTCATGTTTTGACACATTAAAAAGAGAATAGCGGCTTTAATATTAACGCGATTAAGATCGTTAATACGTCATTGGAAAGAGCATAAAATTCTCTACAATTTGCATAAACAAAAAATTGGTGTTGTCGATCTAGATTTTAAGTAATTTTAATTCAAAGCTGACGTATGCAAAAAGTGAGTAGAAAGAAATATTAATAAAATTGCTTTTATTTGATGGAATTCAAAAGTTTTTTATACCAATCGATAATAAATTTAAATATCTTCAATTTTTGTTTCCACAAATTTTTTTCTAAACCCCACCATTTTCCTTAAAAATCCGAAAAACCTCCTCTCTCTCATATACGCAATGTATTCCATCCCCCCAATTCTGCGAAAAAATCTTAGTTCCAACAAGATCGTATAGAATGCAGCCACTCCGCGTGGAGGAGTCAATTGGAGAGAAAACTCTTTCAAGTTGGGCAGATGATGCTGGAATGCTGTTTAATCTCATCGCTAGGTTTGAGAGACTATGGTGGAAAGAGGAAGCTGCCATTCAAAACGCTTTTACATCGGAAACATTATTTTGGTGAAGTTTAGTAAAAATCTATTTTTTCTTGACAAACAGTACCACATCCGCGTATTCTTTTCCCAATTCATTGACCACTGACTAGGAATGATGTTATTTCTTTCATGTGTTCCGGACTTAATAAATGGAGTTTCTCTTGCCTCTTGGTGATACTTCTGGTATAAGTAAAATGCAGTTAATCCGTACTTATTCATTGCCATATTTCTCCATTCTGTGACAAAACAGTTTAAATGGTCAAACCCGCCTTCAAAATTTAATTCCAGCCATTGGGCTGTGGAACTGGAATCGGTGATCAATGTATCACTTCTTTGAGCCAAATTGATTAATTTGCACACAGGATTGAACAGATTTATGTAATCTTAAACTTCTTAATAGAAAATGTCATCCATCAATCTGGCTTTGATGTCTATTTTGATTGTAACCTCGTTATCCAAGAGTACCTTCTTCATAGGAGTCCAATTATATTTAAGATTTTCGTAGCTATCTCTATAAGTACACCAACGAGTATCCACTGGCAGCTCAATTCATTTACCTCCTTTCTCTATCAATTTTTTTTTTCAAACCAGGGTGGCTTTTAAACTCCTTCAGCACAAATACGACTTTTTTTGGTAAAACTTTTGTCATTTAGGTCTTAGGCCAACAGGTTTCTGGTATGAGCATTACAGTTTATATGGTACTACAGAATATTTTGGCCCATTTTCAACATATTAGCCTCATTATCAGAAACATCAGGAACAATATCCGTGTTATAAAGCTCTTTCACTTTTTCCTGAGACATTTTAACGACTTAAACCAAGTTATCGCCAGTTTCTGATTTAGTTGTGAAATTATATGCACCCACAAAAGCTATATCTCTGTTGACGGAATGCAGCATAGAAACTACCAACTTCGAATTGTTCGATGAATTTTTCCAACTGTCAATGAGAAGGGTATTTTCAGAATCCATATTAGTCTTCACGTTTTCCAAGCATTTATTATATACCATATCTAGTATAGTTGTAGATAATCTTCCTATCAGGCATTTTTTTTGGCATATGCCAGCCTCAGTTTCTCAATAAATTTTATGAAATGATCTGACTCGATGGCATAGAACGAGAAATTACAACCAAAAAAACAGTTACCAAGAAGTATATTCAATTCTACGACCTCTTCATCTGTAATAGTATCAACAAATTTGTTCATGCTCTTCTGTTTCTTTTTCGGCTTTTTTGGTCGAGGCTTTATTACGATATTTTCGATATTATTTTCTACACAAGATGCAGAGTCGGATGGCGCGATACAGGACGGTGAAATTGTTGATAAGGACGACAACAATGAACGATGATCGGAAGTTGAGATATTCAATAAAGATACCGGGCTCTGGTTTACATTCTCAGTTATACTTGATATAGAAGAAGTCGACGGCGTTAGCGGTAGCACACATGGAATTGATTCACCTGTTGTATGATCTACAATGTAATTAATAAGATTGTTATCAACATTGAATTCTTCCTATTAAAAAAAAAGGAAACAAAAAACATGTAAAACTATCCACAGACTAATAAACTATGTGAATAAGATCAAGATTGAGATGGCATCTTTGGCCTTCACACTTACTTGCATGAATTCCTGCTCAGTGAGATTAGAAACATGTACATGATTTGCACCAGCTGCTGCTTTTGCTCTTAGTAAAGCTAATGGCGATGATGCTGGTCCATTTTAACGTGGTTGATTTTTATTCAAAGGAGATCTTGACCTATCTCTCGACATTAACCCATCCTTAGATTGTTCTTCAGAACAGATCCTCCTATTAAATCAGATTACGAAGTAGAGAATAAGAACCAACTTTATTATGATATGTAGTATTACTTAGTACATTAATTAGTCTTTGAATAAACAGTTCACTTACCAATGCCGTTTCAATCCTTCCAAAGCTGTGTTCTTTAAATTTGAATTACACGCCGAGACATTTTGCAAAGTAAATCGGCTTCTTACCGACAGTGAAATTATCTTGTTTGATAATTTGGAATTTCAAAAATGAAATACTTATAAACTGGGGAGCTGGCATTTTAAAAAGTATTAATTAAAACATGAAACGGAAACTACCTCTCACTTTTTCAATAAAAGTGAGTTAGGTAAAACAATACATACGGCATTATAAAAATCCACCAGAAACTGCAAAATACCGGGAATATAGAATTGGAGAAATCAAGAAATTGAGATGAGAAAATCGTGTTTTTTTTGGCTTTTTTGATAATAATTTCGGTCATTCTGCCCTTCCTAAGCGTTCTACACATTCTACATTTTTTTTTGCTCATTTTACCTAAAGTGTAGAATATCACATTCTACTTGTAAACTCCCAACCCTGGTAGAGGTAGATGCAGAGATGTAAGGTATTTTATTCACATATAATATAGCTGTATAATACGCGTATAATACGTTATTATACAAAAATAAAATATCGTATAATACATATTTTATTAAATTTTGATCAAAATCATGTAAAAATTGGTGTGTTGAAAGAAATTTCGAAAAATTAAACATTTTATGTAAATTTGAGCTATTTTTAATGATAATTTTCTAATTTTTGGTATTTTACCCCATATTTATGCACTCATTTGCTCTGTGCATGCGCACAATGGAAAAATAGGGTTGGAGTGGGAGTTTGAGTCAGAATAAATTACCATTAAAATACTGTATTATACGGTATCATATGTATAATACCGCCGTATAATACCAAAAAATATAAAATACTGTATTTTTACATCAATGGGTAGGGGAGAGATTTGGTGGGATAATACTTTTATTTGGGGAAGAAAATTTGAAATTGAATAGGATTTTTGACGTTCGTTTTTTTGGCTGGACATTTGTCCTTTATCAAGGTGTTTTTCGATGGAAGAATAATGGCAGAGGTGGTAATTGAATTTTCATTGTCCATTGATCAATTTCTAAGTTCTGAAAAAAAATCTCAAGTGAATGAAAGTTTATGCAGAAAGTATTCTCACAATTGAATGGCCTACTTCCTATTTGAACCTAGTGGAATTTCAAATATGGAAACATATTATGTTTGCATATTTGAAATTTATTAAATTTGTTAAAGAAATAAAATCTATGTAATTTTTTCCATTATGTGTTTCAGAGCAATGGATGAAAATCAAGGATATGATCATCATCAGAACCCAGTTTTCCACCCTGAAGACTTTCCACCACCAAACGGGCATTATGTGGCGCAGATTCAACTTGATGATCTTCCTTACGAAAATAACGAATGGATGCCTTACAACAACAACAACTACCCCGGTTTTTATAACGCCCCCATTGGGGGTCAGGCGTTCAATCAAGGCCAAGCACTCATTAACCAGCACTACCAGCTGGTAATGGGTAATACTCAGCTGCCTGTAGGAAACCCAGACCAGCCACCAGTAGGAAACCCAGACCAGCCACCAGTAGGAAACCTAGTTTACCAGCCGCCTGTAGGAAACCAAGGTCAGCCGCCCATTGACCAGGCGCCTATCCAAAGTAACGCTCAGTTTGCGGGCCAGCCGCCTCAAGGAAATGAAGAAAATATAGAATTGCCAATAGTGCTTCCTTGTGGAAATACACTCGAAAATGCAAACTGAGTGAGAAATTTATTTAGAGCTCATTTAGGCATATTATATGCCGGTGCAATTTCTCTGACCGGACTTCATGGCCCTTGCCACTTTATGATTTTTGTGAAGCATATAGCCGCTAAAATGAATTATCAACTGTTTGTGAAATTTATCATGCAGATCCTAAACACCATTTTCATTGACACCAGTTACGCTATTCCGGGGATATCTGTACAAAAGAATGCTGGGGTATTTATTACAAGTCCGTGTATACTAATAATTGTGAGAAAAGTCGGCTGTGGTGGTCACAGAATTCCAATTCCTGGAAATTTTGTTAACCAGGCCTCTATTTTGAGAGAAGTACGGCAGAAGTTACCGCAATATGCCCTATGGATTATACGCAGCCAAAAGAAAACTGGAATATTTTGGCGTAAGAAAACTGCCAATATTTTTGATGATCTATTGTTTATATTAAGTATAAAAGCGATTTGCTCATCCAAGGATTAAACTTAGTCTGCCGGAACGCCATTTTTTAATTTTTATCTTGAAAAAATTGTTATGGGCAAGCCTATAGTACAATCGTTTTCAAAGTACTTTTTTGACTTTCTGGAGATGGACAAAAGAGGAGATGGAAGAGAAGGAATGGTACCTAAAAATGGGCAATTTTGGGCAAAAATTGGCGAATCTAATTTGAAGAAGAAGAAGAAAAAGAAGTTGAGAAACCTAAGAAAGAACACAATTTCTGGAAATGAAAATACATTTATTCTCAAGGATTTGCATATGACAGTAAACTGAAAAAAAGAAAAGAAAAGAAAAAGATGAAAAGGCTTGTTCTAAGATAAAGTAAATAAAAGATTTAATCATGGGAGATGATTTTATTTCAATTTAAACAAAACTAGCTTAAAGATAAATTATCAATAAAAACATTGAGAGTTAGGTATTATTTTAAACTACATAATTCATATTATGGAGTAGGTAAATTATCAGGTTTAGGAATAAAAGTGAAATTATACAAGATGATATTTACCATTCTTAGGTCACCCATTACATGTTCAAAATTGTGAGAGTACTGAGATATTCAAACCTTCACCCATTTTCACCTATTTTTGACTAGAGGTGACTGGCTTTCACCCATTTTCACCTCTTTTTGACCAGAGGTGACGGGCTTCCACCCATTTTCACTCAAAAATTTCAAGCACAGATATCAGCATATAACTTCATTTATATCAAAATCACATTGAAAACTATCAAAATCATACAGAAAAATTCAAAATAATTTTTCCAACCTAAGATTATTCTCAATTTTTTTCAACTTTGAATTAATTTTTCTCATAAATTTTAAATTTCTTTTCTCATTTTCTCATCCAAAAGAAATCTTCAATATAAATAAATAAATGAAATGAAATCGATTTCTTTTGGATGGAAAAGTGGGAAACAAAATTCAGAATTTCTGAGAAAAATTAATTCAAAGTTGAAAAAAATTGAGAGAAGCCTTAGGTTGGAAAAATAATTATGAATTCAAGTGAAAAAAATGAAAATTCTCAGAAAAAATCCAAAGTAAGAAAAGATTTGAGAAAATAATTCGAAGTTTAAAAAAATTTGAAGAAAAAATTTGAAGAGTTAAAAAATGTCAACAAAAAATCAAGATTTGGTAAAAATTTTGAAAAAAATGTTGAAATACGAAAAAAAATTAAGAATAAATTATCAGAAAGAAAAAATATTTTAAAAAAAGATTCATAAACGATTAGAAAAGTATAAAAATTTCGAATCACGAATCATAAGTTACAGCAGCTTAAACTTTTCTAAATTCTGTGGAAAAAATCACATTTTTTGTGCCTTGTCTACCAAAAAGTGACATTTCTGAGCAAACTAAGCGTCCTACGACAAAAATGATGAAAACCAAAGTTGTAGAGAATGAACTTTCCTATGTAGCTTCCTATCTGGTTGAAGTGGTTAGATTTTTCTGGAAGGCATCATTTTTGAAATATTTCTGAGTAAATTTTTTATAGAAAATTTTTACTGCAAAAGTTCAACTTGGAACGTGTTTTCCAACAACAAATTTCAAATTCTTACAACAAAATCGTCAATTTTGCATGAAAAAGGCCAAATAAGATCACTAATAGCTCATTTGAAACATAATTTCATATAAGGTACATAGATTCAGAATTCAGTAAATGCTTTTGTGACCAGCAAGTGGCCACTGGTCACCTTTTTCTAAAAAAAAAACACCTTAAATAAATAATAAACTTTCAGCAAATGCAAAATGAAAAAAATATGAAAAAACTGAAAACTGAAGCTAAAAACTGAAACTGATATCATTTCAGTTTCCCATCACTACTTTGAAACCCCAAGTAAGTACAAATTTTATTTGAAACTTTTTTTCTAATCGGAATTTTGGAAAGCCATTGTTGGCAACTGGTTCCATACCATACCTACTAAGTATGAAACTTCTTTCTGAAATGTGCCGATGAAAATAGATCAATTTTTGATGGTTTATTGCCATTTTGATTTAAAACTTTTTCCCGCACTGGTTTCTGCACTGCTTAGTGTTTATAGATTTTCCGACAACTGGTGCTGGTGGTCACTTGTCGAACTGGTTACAAAAACATTCTAACGAAAAATTATCCGTTCTTGATATTCTATAAGTTTCATTGAAAATTTTCGTTCGTGTCATCATTTTTATAGGTACTTTTGAAGATATTTTGGGTATGCGAATAAATCAAGGAAACTAGCATTGAATTTTTTTGAGAAAATCCCAGTTTTTGAGTAGTGCCTCAAAATGTATCTTTTTTGACCCCCAGAATCAGTTGGATATTGAGATTATGTTGACGTGTTATTTAAACTGTAATTTCAGGGGCTCCTGGATTTGCGAAAGAGTGGGTTCATATTAGAATTTTCTAGCGGTTGTGCGAAGTTGTAACGGAACATTATGGCCATACTAGCATCAAAGATGAACATTTCGCGCCTGGTACTAGGCGACACTGATTCATATACTCGTACCTACGGCGAATTCAACATCTCGCCAACATTGAAACGTCAGTACCTAGATAACGCTACATTCTAATACTCCTGAGACGCGGAAGCGTGAATATTCAACTGCCTATAACGCTCTGATGCTAATAACGCCTAGATGCTTACAACTAATTACTTGCTAAATAACGACCATTTGCTAAATAACGTGTATTTTCGTATAAAGTGCGTAGTATTCGTGTTGTGAACTTTGTTATTGTTATAATTATTTATGCCTGTGTTATTAATTTCGAATATAACCAGTCACCGATATTGTGAGTTTGATTTCCACCGAATACGTTGCCATAGCTGTCAATTCTCGATAGGGACATAAAACTCCCGCACCCTTTCATTTTGGCGCCCGGAACAAAAAACTACCGACAGCTGTACCTGGAGAAGATTTCGGACCCAGTTGCAGCCCATTTTTCCAGAAATCAGGTGAAAGTTCGCTATTCTAACGCTTTACAGCCAGTGAAGTGGCCAGGTGGCAAGCTGGAGCTTGAAATTTAGCTTTCAACATTCAACAAGTAATACTTTGAAACCACGCGATTTTTACGTTCGTTTTTGAGCCAAAGGCTAAATATTTTGTGATTTTATTGTGTTTAAATACGTTTTTATGCGTTTCTTGTACTTTTTAATTTCTCAACGAGTGGTTTTTTAGCCATGAATTTTTTATTTTGTGTAACTATATTCGCGATCTATTTTTCGCACCCAACGTGGCATTTCTGTGCCTAAGCCTATTTTTATTTTTCACGTTCGCGCCTATAAACAATTTTTAAAAACGATCGTTCGCGAGTGTGACGAATATTTAACGCGTTTTTATGTCCGATATCGAGTTTCCAGAATTCTCATCGCCGGAAACGTCACGTACATCGATAAATTGGACCTACACAGAGCTTCCAACAACACCTCCGCCTAGAAAAGCGAAATTAGAAGCCACCGGAAAGATAAAACAGCAGTCGAAGAAGCGAAAATACGTACGCCATCCTGCTCCAACATTTTACCCGGACGAATTTTTGAATATTTCGCTAAATAACGCTATATTAGAAACGGAAACCGAAACGTTCGACATGGCAGGAGGAAATGAAACCAACAACGCGACTCAAACTGCATCAGGAACCAGTAAACCGGAAGAAAATAACGCACGTCAATTTAGGGAGCAGAATCCAAATCAAGCTGCCCTAAATTCGGACCTGAACGAAGTCCAAGATGATTTTTTCAGCTGGATGCAGTTTGAGTCAAAGAAAATCAAAAACCGCCGAGGCCAACTCAAAGAAAGCCATCGAAATTGCCCAAAAAACGGAAGCAACGGTAAAAACACTGGCGAATACGATCGATCAGATAGATAGGCGAGGCCTAGAAGCCCATCAAACGGCCATCTGTCATGCGGACTCGATAGACACGCGCCTAACGACCAGTGTGCAAGCAGTAAGAAATGAAATGGCCCAGAATTCGACGGAGATTAACGCTAGATTTGTTCGCGAAGGTATAGCCCAACACCAATATACTGATCAAGCAGCTCAACGAAATACGAATCGAATTTTGCAAGCAGGCCAACTGATAGTAGACCTAGGCCAAAGGGTTACTACTCTGGAAGCAAGACCAAATCCAGCGACACCTCAGCCAGTCCAAGTAATTGAAGCGAGACGTCCGCGTAAAATTACAGCTGAGATGTTGAAAAACATAGGCGTCGAATTTCGATTTGAAGAACGTTTTCATCCCCACCAATTCGTCAAGATGTTCCAGCAGCATCTGGAGGGAGAAAATGTCATTGAAAAAGACAAAATAACGCTATTCCGAGGCTGTATTACGTACGATCAGGCCATAATGTGGAGAAATAATGCGATACGTTTCACCAGTTACGAATTGGCCGAAAAAGATTTCCTGGAAGAATTCTGGAGCGTACATGTCCAGCGTCAGGCCCAGCGATACTTTGACAACTATACCTTCTCCGGAAGTGTTCGTGAATTTATTGCATTTATGGAGAAATGGAAAACGACGTTGCGTAGATGCCGCGGGGCAATCAAAGAAGAAGTCATCGCTAAATTACGCTCAAAACTACCACCCAACGTAGACGCGAAAATAACGAAGCGCGAACGTACGTCGTACACAAGATTCATGGAATTTATTGAAGACCTGAAAGATGATGCTGAATATACGAACGTCACCTATAAACCTTCAGTCTTTCGCGATTTACCTGGTTGGTTCCCGGAGAATGAACCACAGCATAAAAATACCAACAATTACCAGAATAACCAGCATCAAAATGGTCAGCCTAAGCCTACCAATACTGGGGCAAATACCGCGCCTGCAGATGGTTTTTACCAACATCAGAACCGTAATCAGGGTAATTCTGGTAATCAGGGAGGTAATAACGGCGGTAATTACCAAAACAACAACCCTAGGCGAAATCAAGGTGGCTCCGGAGGAAATGTTCGATTCAACAATGCTCAAAATGGTCAACCGAACGTTAACGCGAATGTAAACCATATTGACGCTGAAGCCCAGCCACAGGACGATGTACCCGGAGTAACGATCAGCGATATAGGAAACGAAGAGCCAAACCAAACTACGGCTTCTTTAAACTAGCAGTTGACGCGAGCACCTCAGCTCAAAACATCGTAGCCGCCGCTATGAATGGAACTGCTTATAAATGCAACCCCGAACACACGATAACCATCAACGGAGTAAAGTACCAGTTGATCGGAGATTCGCTGGCCTATTTTCTGGCGCGAAAAAACAACAACCCAGACCCGGAGCTTCAGGCCTGCCCATATTTGAATGAGCAGATGAAACTGGAGGACTTATTTCTGGCACTGGAGAATCAAGAATTCGACCTTGAACATGCCATTGTGTCTATGTGCCAATTTGAGGCTAATTATTCATCGAAGCCTAACGATTACGTCGAACAGACCATCAATAAAATTGTACGCCTACTCCTATCCAAAGGATTCAAACACGTAGCGATATTAATGCCGTTGATAAAACCGCGTAGGCATGGCGAGGACACGGTTAGCCTAAACCGATATTACGCGTACCTCAATATGTTTCTGCGATTAACAAAACATGACAACGTTTCCTTGTGGCGTAATCCGGCGCTGCTATTCATGGAACTCGAAAATAAAGTGATTAACGGAAAAGAGACCGAAATTAAACAGCTGAAGGTCAATGACCAAAAGGACGTCATTCCGCGCGAAGATCGCTATTATTGGTCCGGTCATTATCGAAGACATTACCCTTTGCAAAAAATGAAGCCAGACGTAATCAAGGAAATCTGCAGCGATCATTGGAAATACACGCAGGACCGTGATCGTACACGCAATAAACCGCGGAAGAAAGTACATCGTACAGCGAAGCGTGACTATGTTGAACGCATTGTCAAGGATTCCACCGGCGAGCGCTACCTGGTAACAGAGCAGAAAATTACAACGACTGAACGTCTGTGCAAAAACGCAAAGATTCCAGAAAAGTTACGCACTGTGACAACTGAGCATTCTACCAAGGCTCCGGAATGCGTATGCGAGGGTAGTCAGACGTGCGAGCACAAACCGGAGGAAGCGGAGATTGAATCTGATGTTCAGGTTAATTACGCTGAGACCACTTTTGTGCCACCAGATCCGGATACGTTAACAGATCTGGATTATTTCTCGGAAAAGGTCCCAAAGAACATTCTGCGACCACTTGAACCTCCGGTAGACTGGACAAAACAATATGCAAGATCACCTATGCGTAACCCGATGGCTGAAGTCATCGATATGGATAACGAAATGAAACAACATCTCATTTCGAGCGGTAACGGTGAACGATGTATTGTTCCGATACACATCGAAGGTGAAAAATACCCAATGCAGCTGGATACTGGGGCAATTCCAAACATCCTCTCGAAGGCAATGGTCGATTACCTAACGCGTACGCATCCTACGATGGTGAAGTATTCACGATTACCGGAAGTCGCGACGGTCAAAGTAGCGGATGATCGTCAAGTGAAAACGATGACTCACGCGTTGATTGTGAAATTTATGCTTGGACCCCACGAGCTACAGATTCCGTTCTACGTGCTCAAAGGAGACAAACGCATATTCATCATGGGTACTACGTCGATGGTTCGATTATCCATACAGCCAGAAATTGGGACCGGTTGCGCGACAATTCAACCGAAGGGCGAAACGATTCGCACAAGGGTCAATTATATGACCGAAGACGAGTACAAAGACTCGATCACCGTATTTCACGCTGAGGTAGTTGAAAGTCAAGCCAACTATGCCGCATATTACACCGGTAAGCTGACAAAAGCGACCAAGTGGGACGAGCCGGACCCGGAAGATCACGATGACGGTCCCGAACGATTCACGCGCAAGCTTTGGACCTCGTTGCAGGAATTGGTGAATAACAACGAAGTCACCATGGACGATGCTATCGTTGCGTATGATCGATTAACGCTTCGTGCCAACGCATTTAGCATCTACCCTGGAAGATATAAAGGGGACCCGGTCCATTTCAAATTCAAGGACCCGGACAATATACCCAAATTTCGCGGAGAAAAGTATAAGCCTAACAACAAGCTTATGGCACCGCTGAGACGACAACTGAAGGTAATGTTGCGGAAATTATGGGTAACGCCATCTGATACGCCGTTTATAAACACAATGGCGTTACAGCTGAAGAAAAACGGCGATTTAAGACCCTGCTTAAATCCTAGCGAGCTGAACCCACTTTTGGAAAACGACTACAACGAGGCTCCATCGCTCGAACGGATAATTACAGATTGTCCGGATACCAAGTACTTTTCGACGCTTGATTTCGTTTGTGGGTTCTGGCAGCTAGTTCTGGACGAATGGTCCAAGCAATTTTGCGGCTTCCAAGTGGACGGTCAGGTGTACCAGTTTGAACGACTCCCATACGGTCTCAAGATAGCTTCTGCGGAATTCATTAAAGTAATCAACAAGATCATTCCCGACTGCGAAAATATCGCCAAGTATGTCGACGACATTCTATTACGTGCGAAAACTTTTCAAGAGATGGTGGAATTGCTTGATGAAATTTTGGCGATAATAATCGAGAACGGCTTGACGCTAAATCCAGCAAAGACCGAATTATTCAAAAAATCCGCCGACCACCTAGGATTCAAGCTCGCTGAAAATAAAATCAGCAAGCAAAGATCGAAGATCCATAAATTCCAGGAATTTAAGCTGAAGCATACGGTAAATGATGTGTTTTCGCTTAAAACGGAAAAAGATATCCAGACGCTAGCGGGTTTGACCGGTTTATACCGGAGGTTCATTCCAAATTACCAACAAATTTTGGAACCGCTCTATCGGATGACGAAGAAGAAAGATCGCGCTGAGTGGGGCAAAGAACAGCAAATTGCGTTCGACAAGCTCGAGTACGAGTATTGTAAAGATTTCGACTTGCAACCACCCAGGCATGACCTAGATATCCACCTCGACACTTACTGCACCGATAACGCGATGAATGCGGTGATGTACCAAAAAGTCGATGGTAACGATGAAATTATTATGTTCTCCAGTCACTCGTTCAAGGAACATCAATTACGCTATACATTGGTAGACAAGGAAGTTCAGTGTCTGGTAACGACGCTCAAAAAGCTGCAGATGTGGCTTCACGGTCGTCGTATTCACGTTCGCTCGGATTTGCACTCGATGGTTGATATGTTCGACGGCATAGCGCAAACTCACCGGAAAGCGGCGAATTGGATTACGTTCCTCAATGGATTCGATTTGATTTACGACCTGAAATCGAAGAAAAGTTATTACAAAAATCAGCCTGATGAAATTACTGCCTATTCCATTGAAACGAACTTGGAACCATACGAAGTCAATTTCTTGGAGTGCCAGGAGCAAAATTTGATAGATTTGCTCACAGATATTCATCTCTGGCAGGCGGAAGATGAAGAATGCAAACGTATCGCACAAGTTATCACAACGCCAGATGACGAAATTAACGCTAAAAAACGCCGTTTAAAACGAGCTAAAGCAAAGAAATTTGCATTCAAAAAACGTACGTCAGATGGGAAGTTCATTCTGCATAGAACATACCCGGATGGCACCAGCGTACCGTACTTACCGGATATGCTATTCACCGATACCGTAAATTACCTCCATCATATTTACGGCCACGTCGGAGCGGCAAAGCTAGAAGCTATATTCAGGAGAATGTACTACTCACCGAACGCGTTACGATACCTCAAACAGCTGTCCAGCGGATGCGTCATATGCAATGTGAACAAAGTCGGCTGTAAGAAGAAAATCTTCGAATACGCGCAGATTGAGTCATATGGTATTGGCGAAGTGCTCTCTGTGGATCTTTTTGGACCGGTAGCGAACAACGATGACGCGCCAAGTTATCTATTTGTCGCTAAGGATATCTTCACATCCAAGGTCTGGATTCATACGATGATGGACATGAAAGCTGAAACAGTGACAGAATGTATGGAGTACGTTATCAACGACATTCTGCACTTGGGTGTAAAAGTGCGCAAAGTAATTTCAGACAATGGGGCACAATTTACCTCAGAGGTCTGGAATGCTGTTTTGGAGGCCTATGGTATAAAGGTCGCGCACACGACCCCGTATTGTCCAAACGCATCGTCCGTAGAACGAGTAATGCGATCAATTGGCGAAAAATTGCGTGTCAAGATCAATACGCAAGTCCCAGGTGAGGGTTACACTCACAACGGCTGGGAGCAATACGTAGAGGACATCGTCGAGGAAATAAACAACACGCCGACGATTTTTAACATCAAGCCTAACGAAGCGTGGGGCATTCGTGATATTTTGGTAGATCAAATTCCAACTGAGAATCACCAAATTAACGCTAAGTACGAACTGAAGAAGCTCAGAGAAGAAATGCGCAAAGACGAGGTTCCATCTATATCGAGTGAACGTTGGCTGAGCGAAAAAATCGACCCCAGCGAGTATATCATTGATACAAACGGTTTTGTACGTATAGCTGTAGACGGTGCTTGCAGTAATAACGGGAGAACAAATCCGACGGCCGGAATCGGTATTTGTATTTGCCCAGAATCAGAACTCAACATATCTGAGCAAGTGAATCACGCTGGATATCTGAACACCAACAACTTGTCCGAAATTCTAGCGCTAAAACGAGCATTGGAGATCATGATCTTTCAAGGAGTCAAAAAACTCAAGGTCAAATCGGATTCCGAGTATGTTGTAAATTCAATCAATTATGACATCAAAAAATGGGTGATGAACGGCTGGAAAAACAGCAACAAAAAACCAGTTGTGCACAAGGAGGCGTTTCGCGAAATACTTGAATTAATCAAACAATTCGAGGGTTTTGAGCTCGTCCACGTGCTCGCACGCCAATATGAGTACACGAACATCATCGCAGACCGTTTAGCACGCAAGGCGGTATATACAGTTCAAACGGTAAATGAACGAATCGATGAAATGACCGAACAACAAGCGATATGCCATTTGATTCGCGAAAAAAGAAGAATAAAACGAATGCAGGATGAGTGTTTATTCAATAAGCAGCATGGAGAACCCACCATCTTACAACCCGGTGATTTGGTGCTAGTAACAGCTCACGCTCAATCCAACGGTACACTTGGCCTGTCAGCGAAATTATTTGCGAAGAGAATCGGTCCGTACCGTGTGATAGGACGTATTCGAACGAATTGTTACGCAATCGTTTCGAGTAAAGATGAAACAGATGACAAGGTCTGCAACATTCGGCAGCTAACGCTTTTTATGACGGCGCAGCAGCAGTATGACCTGAAACATGACCCGAAATTACAGTCTATCTTGGATACGCGTTCGATAGAAGAGAAAATTCAGCATTACCTAAACATCAACAAACCACATGAGAGCAAAGTCGAAAACGCTGTGGTTGAAAATAACACCAAAGAGCTGAAAAGAACGACGGCTGTAATTTTACGCAATGAAATGATCCAAGAATTGACGCAGCAGAATCCTGGCGCGATAATACCACCTCCGTCAACATATTCGCTAAGAGAAACAAACGGCGATTTGTTCGATGCTCCAGCTGAGTACGCGTTGGCTCATTGCGTGTCAAAGGACCTACGAATGAGCGCTGGAATTGCCCTTCAGTTCAGAGAAAAATTTGGCTCAATCGATGAACTCACCGAACAACACAAGAAAGTGGGGCAAGTAGCTGTGTTAAAAAAGGACGATCGCTTCATCTTCTATCTTATAACGAAGCTGCACAGTTACGGTAAACCGACGTTGGATACACTAAAAACATCGCTGATCCAGCTTCGAGAAGAATGTACAAGACGTAACCTAAAAAAAATTGCGATACCTCGCATCGGTTGCGGACTTGACCAGTTGAACTGGAATACTGTAAAAGGACTGATTGACGAAGTTTTTGCCTATACTGACGTCAGACTAGTCGTTTACAACCCGGTTGAGCAAGCCACACCTGGCACCAGTGGAGTTACTAACGCGATACCTCTGAATCAGCAACCATCAGCTCAACCGGCTCCATCCTACGTAACTAGAAGTGGAAGGGTTACGAAGGAAGTGAACTATGATGAAACAGCCGTAGACAGGATGAAGAAGAAATCAAAACTCACTGATACAATGGTGAATTTGGTATCCTGGTACATTCGCCGGCAATAAAATCGTCATTTATGCTCTTGTTCACGCTAAAATGGTCCATTACCATTTACTTCCCTATTGGAGGGGGTCCCGCAGTGCTTGCGTAATTGAGAAAAATCAAAATTCGGATTCTCAACGTAATTACCATATTTTACGCAAGAATAACGCTCGGGCGAGTCGATTCATTCCATCAAAACAGGCGACTTTCGAAATAACGCCGTAATTACCGTAATCTGGTATGGTTGTCAGATTGAACTCTTTTCAGCGGTGCAGCAGTTAAGCCATGAAGCATGGAGTTATCGACGAAGGGGCAGATAGCGACATACCCCTTAGGAAATGGCGCGAAATTGTTCCGTTTAGAAGGATTCGCCGATCCCTTCATGCTGCCGGATATCGTCTTGGGGCATAGTGTAACGGAACATTATGGCCATACTAGCATCAAAGATGAACATTTCGCGCCTGGTACTAGGCGACACTGATTCATATACTCGTACCTACGGCGAATTCAACATCTCGCCAACATTGAAACGTCAGTACCTAGATAACGCTACATTCTAATACTCCTGAGACGCGGAAGCGTGAATATTCAACTGCCTATAACGCTCTGATGCTAATAACGCCTAGATGCTTACAACTAATTACTTGCTAAATAACGACCATTTGCTAAATAACGTGTATTTTCGTATAAAGTGCGTAGTATTCGTGTTGTGAACTTTGTTATTGTTATAATTATTTATGCCTGTGTTATTAATTTCGAATATAACCAGTCACCGATATTGTGAGTTTGATTTCCACCGAATACGTTGCCATAGCTGTCAATTCTCGATAGGGACATAAAACTCCCGCACCCTTTCAAAGTATCCAAATGATTACCTATTTATCAACTGCGACGCCTCAACTCGTCGATTTTTTTGGTGGGAAGGGGGAGGATGATCTCGGAAGTGAACTTGGGATGTAAAAAAAGGGCATGGTTTTTGATATTATAGGTAGAGTACTTACTCGATACTTCCTAAACTTGTTTTCACTTCGATCCTGTGGACTCGGGTCTGGGCTCGAGGTCAAAATAACTTCCAAATTGGATTCAGACATCCATTGGAAGCAAATCAAATTTTTGTTTTTGGTTTTGGTTTTTTTTTTCGGTTTTGCTTTTCGGTTTTGGTTTTGCTTCCAATGACTAGATTCAGGAACTCCTGAGCCCAATTTTTATCTTTTTTTTTTGAATGTATCCGTGATAAGATTGAATATTAGCTAAACATGATTTTTAAAAAAGTTCTTCGATTTAGCCAGTTTTTTTATATGTTGCCTACTTCAATAAAATTTTTCAGCTCTCCCAGAACCGTGGATCGCAGTATAGGTCCTCCAAGTAGGATCATTTTCAAAAAAAAAAAGTTGTTCTTCTAGTTATTCATCTTCAAACCCTTTCAAAATGAAAATCTCCCATGGATGGTTGATTTTTTGATTCTAAATATTTTAGATTCCCATACAACAGCGTCGAAAGTTGACAGATTTCACTACGAAATCCTTCAGTCCAAGTTTATTGAACAATCACCTGTACCTATCTATCACCTTCAAATCGTGCCTGTAATACTACGAGAAAAGTCATGGATCATGGTTTATCCACATTTCTCCATCAGAAAGTACCTACTCCATTGATACCTCAGTAATCTTACACGTGAAGCAATTTTCATTAATAATATCTCCGACTTTAACTCTTGTTTGCATCTCAATTCGGCCAACGTAGATGATAACCGCATCAAAGTAAATGTTTAATAATGTCCGATCATTTAATAAAGAATAAATAGTACCTGCTCGGTACTTGCGGAGGTTCAAATACGCAATTACCTCGGCGAATACACGCTCAAAATTTAGTATTTTACGAAACATACGAAAGAGAAAGGTAGAAGTGCCCTAAGGGTATATTTGTTACCCCGACCTTTCTCTTTTTACCCCTTGTTCAATCCCTTTTCTGCCAAAAATGTTCGTAACAGGGGTTTTCAAATGTGCTGAATCTTGTGTAAATGTGATAATTTTATTATTTCCTATGTCCTACGTGTGTTTCTTTTCAAGAACGGAGGATACGAATGACGAAATTATGGAGAAATAATTATTCAGAGGTAGGTCTAGGTACCTGTAAAAATCTTTCAATTTATTTTAATACTGATCAAAAATAATGAGTATGTATCTAATAAAATTGAATTTTTCAGATTCAGATTACTCCCTATTTTGAAGTAGCTACGCTTTTAAGACTTCTACTCAGCTGAAAAAAATTAATTAAAATAATCAAACTACGATCTTGATGACATGTTGTAAATTACGTAACCCATATTACCTTTAATAAGTAGGTAACCTTCTCAAATAATCAATTCCTTTGTATTTATTTTTTTCGCAGATATAGCAACAAAATCTTGGCAATTTCCTGTATCGAAATAAAATTTGGGCACGCCTTGTTTGGAAAAGAAGCAAAAAGATACGAAGGAAAAGGGCGACTAAGCGCGTATGTGAGAGGTATGGACTTTGCCGTTATACTTCTTTCTACCTGCGTTGTTGGATCAAGTCAAAAAGGAAGAATGTAATTTTCTCAATACGAGTCCCATGAGGATTTTTCTCGGTCTCCCTTTCTGAACGGTATTGGACTAAGCGTACTATTCGCTGTCAAAGTTTCTTTTACAAGAATTCATCCTTCCGTTATTTACCGTTAATTTCGATTCGCTAGTTCCTATGTATTAAAAAGCTTCAAACTTTTGTCGCGCAGGTCACATCGTACGTGGTTTTTTTCTCTTTCCAGAATACCTTCGCAAATATATAATAGAATCCCTTTTTTTCTCGTACCTTTTTATCGTAACTCCCACTTCACCGCGCACAAGACCTTCTTCGCGAGATTTCATACGTGTAATATAAAATTAGCTTATTCTAGCGAAATATCCCACCATTTGAGATTTGAAAATATTGACGAAACGTCAACGCCGCCACCGTTATGACGTATTTTAAAGCGGACATCGACAAAGAAAAGGGTATTTCGCAAGTGTGAGTATTGTCGATGTAATATTCTCTCATCTTAAGGGATACGGAGACATTTAGGATATAAGCCGTCATCGGCCGGTCCCTCTGGACATTAGAATCCTTTTTCTGCGGTCTTGCCGCCGTTATACTGACTCTTCGGTCCGCGCCTTTCGCTATCTCCCGGAATACATCCCATGAATAATAATGGACTTTCTTTACACCCTTTTTATCGTCGTTTCTTTAACATTTCAAGACATTTTTGCGGCGTTAAAACAGTATTTTACAACATTCCCCATTGTCATATTCTAAGCGTATTCAACAACAAATTCCAAATATCCCACAGAAATTATTTCCTGTGGTAATGCTACACCGTTTTTCCACGTTGATGGCAGAATTTTAAATTTTTAATCGATTTTTATCCGCCGGTTTGTTTGCAAGTGGTTGGAAATTATTTTCTGGTGGGGTTCCGCGAAGAGAAACCGGTTGATGGGATGTTTTGTAATCATAGTACATTGATGTGCATTGTATGTTTAATTCTAATTTTTTCTATAATTTAAGTAGGTACCTAATTATAAAAGAATTAAAATTTATTTCAGATTGTGGCACGTTTTGGAAAATGAGACTTGAATTATGTGATGTCTCTTCATACTGATGGTGTTACGAACGCCTTCAAAAACATAGGTAACTACTTTACGAGCATACTTGAATTATTTGTTGCCTAATCTATCTCCTCCCCATGAACATCGATGATCTGAAAATAAACGATAGCTAACAATGGCGAAGAACTCGTCATTCCAAGTAAGATTTTCATCAACTAATATTTAATATAGGGTGTTTGTGTTCCACGAATCGGCTGCCAAATATATTTTTTTGGGATATAACCGTGTACCACTAAAAAAAAACCTTGAGACGAACATGTTGCCTATTTTGAAAATTAAAGGAGCAAATGCTGTTTCTAAAAAAATCACGTCAAAAATTTTTTCATCCATGGGAATCGATAATACCTAGTTCTTTGAAAAGTAAACTAATTTTCCCTGGATGACTTTTTGCCTAACTTTAAAATTGAAGGAGCTACAAAAAAATTGTTCAAAAAAAATTATAAAAAAGTTAACTAATTGCGGGAAAGGATAGTACCATAGAGTAAGAATACTCAATGATAGTACGTTGAAAAGAAAAAAATTGTTCTGTGGACTTTTTGCCTAACACCAAAAATGAAGGGGCTAAGTAAGGGTCACTCATAATGAATGGGCTTCAAAAAGTTCTCAAATTTTCTCAATTTTTAATCTTAGCTTCTTCATTTTTGATGTTAGGCAAAAAGTTTGTAGAACAAAATTTCTTCAGTTTTCAACGTACTGCCCGTTTCCTTGAACAGTTCATTTTTTGAAAAAATTTTCTTGTAGGCCCTCAATTTTAAAGATAGGCAAAAATTTACAAAATGAAAATTTGTTCAGTTTTCAAAGTACTACCCATTCCCATGCCTGGAAAATGTTTATGTGATTTTTTAGAAGCAACATTTGCCTCTTCAATTTTTAAAATAGGCAACATGTTCATCTGAAGTTTTTTTTAGTGGTACTCGGTTATATAAAAAAAAAAAAAAATGTTTGGCAGACGATTCATGGAACACCCTGTTTGTATGTAGGTATCACTAAAATGGTCCTTGATTTTTTTTTGAATTTTTTTGAACAGTTTTTTGTAGCCCCTTCAGGTCCAAAGTTAAGTAAAAAGTTTTAAGATGAAAATTTGTGCAGCTTTCAAATACTGTCCATTTCCATGGTTGAAAATTTTTTTACGTGATTTTTTTTAGAAATAGTTTTTGCCCCTTCAATTATTAAGATAGGCAGCATATTCATCTTGAGCTTCTTTAGAAGTACCCAGTTATATCCCGTCGTCCACCCACACGACGACATCCCTGTAAGAATGTACTGAAATCAAAATCCTCTTCGAAATTTTCATTGCCATGGCCAAGATAAATTGAAGAGAAGGGGAGTTCATGTACCTATCATAAATTTGATGAACAGATTAATGCTGCGAAAAATACATTTTTTAGTTTTCAACTTTTGTTTTTTTTTATCGTTACGTTTTAATAAAAATTTAATATTTTTTTTCATTTTAAATTATTTGTGAAGTAGCGAAAATGATCACTTTATAATTTTTTTAAAATTTTTATTAAATTTTTTTTTCGTACCCAAGTATGTTTACGTTATTTTTGAGACATTTTAAACAACTGGTTCAAATCCTCTGAACTGGTTTAAAACCCTTTAATATCTTTAGAACTACACCAATATGCGACGTTCATTAAAATTTTAAAAGAAAATTCTATTTTTGTTATGTTTTTGACACCCTGAAGATAAATTAAAAGAGTTTGGATTCTACTTTAAAATTATAGCTTCAAAACCAGAATTTTGATATTAATCTCCAATTTTTAATTTTGTTTTTGTTTCAAATATTTTGTTTTATTTTCCCTAAAAATTATTTTTTGAGTTATATTTTCGTTTTTTCGAAACTTTTTTTCACTTTCCTCTCTTAAAAAATGATTTTTAATGATGTAGTAAAACTTTCACTCTATTTCACCCCCTCTCCCCTTCTCCATTTGACTCATATTCCTTCCCAATCAATCACTATCAAAATCTAAAAATTTTCAAAAGGTGAAAAATAGTATGACTTTTTTTTTTTCAAAAATCGTATTAGTGAGATTTTTTACCCTAAAATGCTATTGATACCCCTTTTCCACTTTTGCCTCATTTTTTAGTGATGAGGTATCGGGAAAAAATCATTTTTAGTTTTCAAATTTCAGGTAAAAAAATTTAAAAATTATTTTTTGAAAAACATTTCAAGAAATGCGATCTAAGTATCTATGAGTATTTCAACTCATAAGAAATTATTTCGAAAAAAATAAAAATTTTTAGGCTGGTGATTGTTTTTTTCAAAGAAAATGGCCAAGGTGGGAGAGAAGGTGAAAAATACGTTAGCGCCGATAGTGATTTTTGGATGAAAACATCCATTTTAAGTCCATTACAAGGGAATTTTTCGTAGAAATATTTAAAAAAATTGTTAACAGGAAATTCAATAAATACCAAAGAAAAAATGATTCTTTCGAGTACATACTTTGGCAAAATGAAGAAAAGTTGAAAATTGAGCACTAATGACATTTTTGAGTGCAAAGGTTGCAAACGTCTTCAAGTGATTGCCATTTTTTCAATTATGCTCCATTTTTCTTTTTCAATATAATATACTTGATTAAATTTTAAGGGTGATTAAGCTATGATAAGGGTTGAATCTGAGGGGAGGAGAAAGTGAAATCTTTACCAGTTTTTTTTCGTTGTCTAGACACTAGTGACTACCCTCTTTCTCGCAACCACTTCGAAAAAAGTGCAGAACTATCTACCCTAGTAACTGAAGAGTGAACCATGTTGCCTAGATTAAAAATTGAAGGAATTACATATGTATGTAGGTATTTTTATACCAAAAATTTGAAAAAAATAATGAATTTAATGTATTCTGACGTGAGTATGAATTTCCTTCAAAATTTCAGGATATTTGATTTTAAATTTTGCTCACTTTAAATATTATTTTGCATTTTTAGTTTTGAAATCAGGCCAAAAAAATATTTCTAGGAATTTAGTTAGATTGGTTTTGTTTTCAAAGTAGGTACATATGCTACATGGTTCTATCATTAAGTAATCTAAGGTTTTATTCTTTTCCACGAATAATTTTTTTTCGATATTTTTGTCCATATATATCTTTTTATTATTGAAAATAGTATGTCCATTCAATTTTTTTTGACAGGTCATTTCTCCCTTCAATTTTAAAGCCATGCTACATGTGCTGCTATTTTTTTTAAGGGTAATTACCTGGTACATACAGGGTGTTCCATGAATCGTCTGCCAAACATTTTTTTTTTTGATATAACCCGGGATCACTAAAAAAAAAACTTGAGATGAACATGTTGCCTAACTTGAGGATTTCAGGGACAAATGCTACTTCTAAAAAAATTACGTCAAAAAATTTTTTAACCGTGGGAATGGATAGTACTTTAAAAACTGAACAAATTTTCACTATATGACTTGTTGCCTAACTTAAAAATTAAAGGGGCTACAAATTTTTTTTTTCAATTTTTTTTTTCTGATAAACTAATTAAGAGAATGGATAGTACGTTGAAAACAGAAAAAATTTTGTTCTGTACACGTTTTGTCTAACATCAAAAATGAAGGGACCAAGGATCATTTAAAATTGGGAAAATTCGAAAATTTTTTGAAGCCCACGTATTTTGGTATTTTGCGCGAGCCGTAGCCCCTTCATTTTCGACGTTAGGCATAAAGCGCACAGAACAAAATTTCTTCAGTTTTCAACGTACTATCCATTCCCTTGATTAGTTGATTTAAAAAAAAAAATTTGTAGCCCCTTCAATTTTTGAGTTACCTAGGCAAAAAGTCATATAGTGAAAATTTGTTCAGTTTTCAAAATACTATCCATTCCCATGGTCAAAAAATTTTTTGACGTGATTTTTTTAGAAGAAGCATTTGCCCCTTAAATTCTTAAGATAGGCAACATGTTCATCTCAAGTTTTTTTTTAGTTGTACCCGGTTATATCCAAAAAAAATATGTTTGGCAGACGATTCATGGAACACCCTGTATTTGGTTATATCAATACCTTACAATTTGATATCCACTCTCCAAAATCTAGAAATATCTATCATTGTAAAAAAATTGATTTTTTTGATATCTTGAATTTCTGAAAATTACAAAAATCGTAAGTACCTATATTCGCGTTTACAGCTGATTTTGTTGGTATTTTTATAAGCCCAGTCTGCTCCAAAAATAGCAAAATTGCATTCTATGTCGAAAAAATTAAATTAGATTTGAATCTGTCAAAAAAATCAGGAAAAATTCCATTTTCGTCGGAAATCTCATATTTCATGTGGTTTATCGATTGTAGGTACATTTTGGAAGCCAAAGTTCAGCGTATGATATTTTAACATTGTACTTCTTCTCCATTCTCCATTTGTTTTTTTTTTTCAGCAAATTAAAAACATTTTGAATGAGACCTGCCTCTAAAATTTGTATTTCCAGTCAAGTAGGTAGTATAGATTCCTAGTTTCCTACCCTCGTTTTTGTTTTCAATTCCGGCTTTATTGCTTTCAATCTCTATTGAAAAATTTTACACCAATTGTAGACTCGCATATAGCCCAATTATCAAAAAAATTGTCGTCATTAAATTTTAATACGAGACAAAATTCTGTAAAAAAATTCACCAACCTAATTCCATTTCTGCTCACGCGAGTCCCACAAAAGCGACATTTTCGAAATTACCACACATACGCTTACCTACCTATCAAGCCTTCGTTTCCATAATTTATAGTGACCACCGAACGTGCGTAGTATGTAGAAAAATCGAAAAATTCAAGGTCCATTCGTATTGCTGCAGAAAACCATAGGTACACGTTTTGGCCGCCTTGCCAGGCATTTCAAAACGCTGAAAGCCTCTCCGGCGATGGCAAAAAAATTCACTGGTGCGTTCAAATGTAATGTAGCAATTTGCCTTAATGAGATTTCAACGTTATAAATTAAATTACAAATATGGGTAAATGGCAAATCGTGCGAATATCTGATATGTGCTCCGCCATTAACCCATTTTAAAAGTATAACGTGTATATGGAAGGCTAATAAAATAAAATTAGATAACTACATTAGCGAAAGGAGCATTTGAAAACGTAGGCGAGTTACATTTTTACAAACCTAGTATATGTAGCGAGCAAAGAAAACGCATAAGAGAAGAAAAAAAAAATATAGCGAAAATTCTTTCGTAAATGTGTTATCATCCCCTGACCATAAATAAGAAAACATATGTGGGCGTTGCTGGATAAAGGGTAGCCATAGTAGAATTGTACTTTCCTCGTCCGCGATATACCCTTCGTACGGCGTCCCTTCTTCCATATAAAGGCTAACAACAACATTATAGTTAAAGTGTCTGACATTTGGGTGCCATTTTCCGTCGTAAATAGCTTCGCATAATAGCGTAAATTTCTTTGTTTTGATTCGGCCGTTGTACTTTTATGGATAGCAATATGTTATGTTAGAAAACAGCTTTCAAATTTTTATAAGCGTGGTTCGCATATGAATTGAATGTCAACGTTTACCTTTTATCGTATATACGACGGAGCCAGAGCCATAGCCGGTGTCGGTGGTTCTCCTCATGTACATATAAAATTTTCGCGCTTCCGAACCAAATGTCATATCCGCGTTGCCATTTTGTAAATCGGTTTCACTCTCGGGGTAACATTTAATCAATTTAAAGTCTTCGCCGCGTTCAACGAAGACCTAATTAAAACGCTGTGGTAAACTAGGGTGGACAGTTCTTCGCGTCAAGGCTATTATTAAATCCGATGTTGGCGAAGTTGCATCGCTAAAAGCTAATGTAATTAAGTTGGCCATTTAATTACCAAAGCATAGAACTTCTTCAAAGACGCTTTAACCTCGTACCTCGTCCTTTCTCTTCTTAAAAAACTTTTTTTTACCATCATTAACCCTTTTTACTATACTTAGGTAGAGCTATAGGTTTCGGAATACAGGAAATAATTTTTATAATACCTATCGTCCCTATTGTTCGGATTGTAACAATGGTTCTGTAACGAAATGGTGAAAATTTATCTTCGTAAACCGTTTATTTTACATTATTTCTGACGACTGAGATCGCACATACGGTTACCCCTTTTTTTCACTCCTTTTCTACCTTTTCGCTGCGGCGTTCGCGAACCAGGTGTTGGAAATACTCGAGTGAATCGGATATGTTGGATATGGTGTAACAATCGGCTTAATACGTAAGTGTCTGCGTATCATGTGTTATATGACATCGGAACCAATTGAAAATTATCCGAGTCATTAAAACATTTTTAATCAAAAATCCATCGTTGAAGAACACTTTGAAAACTACTTGACGAAGATGTACCTACATTTATTATTTACAGGGAAGATATCCCAATTTGAAGTGAAATTTTGAGCCGAAACGAAAATAAATCGAAAGTACATTATAAAAGACCCCCATATCCAAAATTTCAGGGGCTGAAGTTCATTTCTCAAATTTTGGCGAATTTTCGAAATTTCAAAATTACCTCATTGCCCTGCAAAAAATTGAAAAATTAATCTACTTAATAAACGAAAAAATCTGAAATTTGGCATATACTCGACTTTCGACTCTCCAAATCGATTAGAAATAGTTTTAAGACGTTTTGAAGCCTCCAAAAAGAATTGGAATTTTCCAGTATAGAAGAAAAGGCCATAAAATTAATGATTTAAGGTAAAATACCAATTGTGGATCAATTTTTAAAAAAATGCCATAAAATCGTTATTTATGGACCAAATTCGCAGTTTCAACAATTTCGTTTAGGTATTTGAAAACATGTCCTAAAAAATTCGAGCCAATTACGGATCATGGTAGGTATAACTCGACCAAAAAAAATTATTTTCTGCTTTGATTGTATTTTCAAGGTCAGAAGGACCATCTTCAACTGTTTGATTTACGAAAAACGTAAGTTGGAAAACTGCCAATATTCTGGATCGATCCATAATTGGTAGACTTTTAATGGAAATTCAATTGAAAAACACAGATTTTGAATACCAATTACGGATCAAACCAATTATAGATCAGGTAAAATTTTTGATTTGATGACAGATTCTGAAAATTTACACTTTGAATAATGTAAAAAACCAAACAGCAGTCAAAATACTTGAGATTTTGCGAAATTATTACACTTTAAAGGCACGAATTTTGTACTTTTTTCATACGTCCAGTGTCCACAGCACGAATCCAAAATATGAAAATTGGTTCGATCTCGCTAAAAAATAGTTGCTAGTACATCCCTTCACCCAAAAAATGCAGGAGTCTTCAAAAATTGGTACCTTGATCCACAATTGGTATTTTACCTTATATGAATTTTAGCACCTATAATAACGTAGGTATTTCCTATATTAAATAGGTATCTATTTGATCGATAATAGGGTAGGTATCAATCAACTTTCAGCTTTTTATCTCGATGTGTACGATGTCGGAGCAGTAATGGGCGAAATTTCGAAATTAGTGGTTCGAATTGCGATCACGAATCACCGAATCATGATTCGTGATTTGAATAATTTTTTTTTCGAATCATTTTTCGAATCTTTTTTTTTTTGTGGCTTCCTCCATAATATCTTCTATTGTGAACAATGAAGATCCTTCTCACTCTTTTTCCAACCAACAAATTTTCAAAATGGGATTTTGATACCTCTGAGGCGGGGGGCTATGGTACTCAATTATGACTAAAATTCAAAAAAATACAATAACTGAATTAACACATCAATTTTTACTAATTCGAATACGCTAAGTTCGAATATGTACTCAGTTTTTCACCCTCTCCCCCGAACAATCCTGTCAGCCTCCTTGATAAGATCAAAACACAAAAAAAATGAAAAATAACGTGTGACGTGTGATTTGTTAGGTTTTTGAGGGCGCTGAATTCGATTTTTCATTTTTTTTTTGAATTTTGACTTTATTAACTCATCAAGAGGGGTAGGGAGATAGAGGGGTCGGATGAAAAAGCATGAGTACATAGTCGATCTCAGCGCCTTTGAATTAGCAGAAATCGATACGTTACTTCATTTTTTGTATTTTTTTGAATTTTGATCAAAATGGAGCACTTTGGTGCCTCTAGAGGTGTGGAAATCACATTTTGAAAATTTTTTGGTTATAAAAAGGGTAAGAAAGGTTCTTCATTGTAATTTTTTCAGATTTTTAAATGCTAGCCTTCATCTTTTGTTCGAACAAAAGATGAACTTTTACCACGAAAGTTCAGCTTTGAGATTTTCAAATTGTGATTATCGTTTTTGAGTTTTCTACCAATTCTGTTTCAAACTTCGCAAACAGTTTTCCCTCGTTTTCAACCGATCTCGAGAAATAAGCTTTCCAAGTTGGGTAGTTCGGCAAAAAATCGACATTCCTCAAAAATTATGAAGCCCCCCCCACCTCTTCGAGGATTAGGATGGAAATAATGGCGTTTATTTCATTAAACCATCTAGGAGAACTCGTAAAAAAAATGAGCGAAATCGGAGGACTCGACGTAAGTTTCAATCATTAACCCGATTTTTTGGCAATTATTTGCGTTAATGTAAAATTTTCAAAATTGATTTTTTCCTGAAGACTCTAGCTCCCATCCATGATGTCTTGGGAAAAATGGCAAATAGAAAAATTGTATGTTTTTGAATTCTCTACAATTTTTGCTTCATTTTTTTTTCGTAAGGGCGTAATTTCGAAAGTTATAGCCAAAAACCCGAAATCAAATTTGAACCCCTCTCACTCTCCAACAGGGGGACAAAATATTCCCCCATTTTAGGGAAAGATAGGTACATATGTTGAAATACACCCTCTACAAAGCTTGTATACGAACTTTCCCGTTTCCGGGAATTTTTTTGGGTCAACACCGGAAATGACTCTACTACAGTTGAGAGAAAAAAAATTGAAAAATTTCACAAGAAAAATTAAAGTTTTTTTGATTTTATTTCAAAGAAATTGAATGTAATTGACAATTTTATTTTTATTTATCATTTCTGGCATGAAGCGAATCGAATTTTACCCAGTTCAATATCAATAATCATTGAATTTTAATTTTTGAAAAAAGCTGTTGGAAAACCGAAAAAAATAAAACTTTTGGCTGGCTTTTGGCTGTTGAATTATAAAGCTGAGCTAGCTTTCAGCTTGCCAAAAGCCTCAAAAATGATCGGCTTTCGGCTTTCATCTGTCTTCCGGTCCCTGGTGTGCGGAAATGATTCGAATACAATTCACGATTACATCTCACAAGATGATTCAAATCAAGATCTTCGAATCAAAAAAAAAATTTGAATCATGTACATTCCTGGTCGGAGTACTTTTAAATTTCTTTCAGAAAAATTTTCTGCCAAAAATATGGATTTGAACTAAAATTTACAAATTTTGGAAAATTGTGCTTTTATCGATCAAATAAGGCATCAATATGGGTAATTGGCGGTCATAGGTGCTGAATTTCATATGGACTATTTTATATTATGGTTATTTTTTTTCTAGTACTGGGAAATTCCAAAATTTTCTGGCTTTCAATCGATTAGAGAGGTCGAAAATAGTGTACATATAAGTATACCAAATTTCAGCTTTTTTTGTTGATTAGATTAAATTTTCAAATTTTACAGGGCAATGAGGTAATTTTGAAATTTCAAAAATTTGCCCAAAATTTGAGAAATGAACTTCAGCATTTGAAATCTTGAATATGGGGTTCTTTCATGATGTACTATAGATTTATTTTTGTTTCAGCTCAAACTCTTACTTTAAGTATGCCTACCTTGTTAGAAGATGACTATCCAGTACAAACTTGAAAAAAAAAACAAATTACGAAAAAAAAAATCTTAGTAGCAGTTTCAATACCTATACAAACTGTATGTCTACCGCGTACACAATACTAGCTACAGGCTATTATTATAAAATATTGGGAAAAAAATACAAACCAAAAATATGCATTAGTACAATCCGACGTCAATATTTATTTTATCTGTTACTCGCTACATTTTATTTCATGGTATACCGGTACCTACACCTATATCTAAAAAAGACCCAGTTATTCTGGGGTTTAACCCCTCGAGTTCACCACATGGTGTATTTGCACGAGGGTCAGGAAGGTTTTTTTTCTTAATTTTTTTGTCTATCCGCCCCTAACACTTTTTACATTCAACCCTTTACGCTCTAATTTTTTTCTCAGCATGATCTGCCGATATGAATTGTTCGATATTTTAAATACGTTGAAGTGTTTGATAATGGAAGAACCATCGAAGGTGATTCTTTGATTTTTATATTAACCGATAACCAGATATCGAGGTTATTGGTTAATTCGAATTTCACGTTTATTTTATTTGTACGTGGTGATGGGTATTTTTTAAATCTGCGGGTTAAAGAATAAACATTATAAATGTAGGTAGCCCAAAGAAAAAAAATTGTATTTAACGATATAGGTCAGTGATTAGATCCAAAAAATTTTGGGGGTTGTCTAACATGATTTGATCTGAACTGTTTAGGTACCTAACTACCTAACTACCTATAATTATTATTGTTGGGTAGAATCAGATATGGCAAAATATAAATTGTTTTGATGGAAATTGCATAAGGAAGCACATTCTTATAGAAATAAATGTGTATATTTTCAATTGCATAAAATTGATTAAGTATTCATCGTACTGAAGCATTTCAGTGAGACTAGGATATGGAAATCCTGAATTTCATTAGAATAATAATCGAAAATACAAGGTAGACTATTTGTAGTGACATTTCAGCTTTGAACTCCGAATTTGCGTCAAAAGCATACAAATAATGAAAATGAAGCTTTTTGATTTGCGGAATTCGATTCCTTGGAGTTTTTTTTAGTTGGAAAAGCTTCGAATTTTTCTCAGCCCCAAGAAAAGGTCAGTTAACAGCATTTCAACATCTGGAATCCGTTTTTGTGATTATTTTGACCCCTAACCCGAACTATGATCTCCTAAGGTAAAAAAAGGAGACCAAAACAATTTTTTTACTGCATTACGCTTTTAGGCACGACTCCATACTCCGGTAGATTGCAGTTTGGGTTAGGAGTAAAAATGACTTCAAAATTGACTTCAGAGGGAAGGGAGGGGAAGGGGGTTCAAAAACCACGCAGTTTAATACTTTACTCGAAAATTTTCATTTTTGGTCCCTCACCTTCACTCTCCTGGGGTCTCTTTTAGTTTTTATTGGTACAATAACTTCCGAAATGGATTAGAGAAGGCAAAAACATGAATTTTAATGCCTCAAGAGATAATTTTGAAAAATTTTCTATTTCTGCACCTTCCCCTCACCCCATGAGGTTTCTTTTTGAGTTTTTTTTGTTGAAAAAACACTGAAAGTGGAGTCCAGCTTTTCGTATGATAATGTCAGAAAATTTTGATTTCGACTCCTCCCTTCCCCTTCTTCTCCCAGAAATCCTAGCTACAGCTAGAGACAAAATATCCTTGAAAATGGATTTTGGGATTTAAAAACATGCGCTTTTAGATTCCTCATTTCAAAAATGCTCAAATATAGTTCGCTACATATTACTATATTTTTTTTCCAAAGCACTTACTTACCTACTTATCTGTTTCAAATGTTTTGATCCATGATCTGCAGTTCCCTTTAGTTCACCCTCGTCTTTTTTTCTTGGGGTTGGAAAAAATTTGAACACGGAAAAAACCCTGAAATGTAGCTATTTGACTGAAAAATTTCAAGAAATCAAATACTGTAAATTTAAAAAATTGTATGCCTTCATATCGATCTACCAAACCTCACCATAATTTAAATGATTTTACGATCATTCTCTAAAATTGTGTCAACTCGTTATTATAGGCGTACCCAGAAATTGTGTAAGGAAGGGGCTCGGATATCGAGAAAAATGGGGGGGGGGTCAAAATTCAATGAAAAAATGAAGTAACCTGTTATTTCAGTGGAGCTGGAGTAGTGGGGATATTTTCAGTAGGCAAATGATATATACCTACAGATTTGAGCGAAGAAAAATTGAAAAATGACGAGATTTAATGATTTTCTTTTAGTCAAAATAAATGATTTTTCCTGATAAATGGGACATTGACTGAGAAATCATTAATTTTTGACCGAAAAATCACTACCTACTTTTCAATGAAAATTATTTTACTGATTAAAAAACACAGGATTTTTGCAAATTCAACTGATTCAAATTTAAAGAGTGGTTTATTTACGAGCTCATCGGGACTAAATCGGAGCGACCAATCAGGTGTCGTTTACGTGATGTGGTACACTTTGTGTATCAATATGTCGTGAAGACTAAGGCACTAGTGAAGGTGAAGACGTGTTTTTTTTTTATTCGTGTCCTCGTATTTTCGTCATATTTTTCTCAAATATTCTTAAATTCTAAACTTTTTTAAATATTTCTTTCCAGCCTTTAAATTTTTTCAAACTCTGTATGTACTTGTTCAACAATTATTCTTAAAATTTTTTCTACCTGAAATTTTTTCTCGTTTGTTTTCAAACAGTAAGTACCTAAGTTTTTTTTCAAAAATTATTCAAATTGTAAATTTTTTCACAAAAATTATTCAAATCGTAAAATTTTTTCTCATTTTTTCAAATCGTGAATTTTTTTCTCCATTTCTTTCCAATTTTTTCCCTTTTCCCCTTTGAAATTAAAAAAAATTACTCAGACTCAAATTCTTCTTACCTCTGAAATTTTTCTTTGTTAATTTTTTTTCAAACTTGAAATTTTTTATATACATATAATTTTTTCTTTTTCCAAAAAATGTTCAATACAAGAGAAACAATTTCATTTATTCGATAATGCAACTCTATGCAACAGCAGTCATCATTTTTTGTATTATTTTGGAATTTCAGAATTCAAATTATGAAGAAATGTTAGGGTCAGATGATGAGAAAAAAAAAAATAAATAATTTTGGGTTTGAAAATATTTCAAGGAAAAAAATTTATTTGAAAAAATTAAAAGAAAAAAATTCTAGTCAGAAAAAAACTAGAAAATTGTACACGAATTAAAAATTTTGAAAGTTAAAGGTTGCTAAATGCGCCACAAGAATGGAAATAGTCCTTCCCGTGATTAAGTTTAGACTCGCGTCAACACCAAAACGTAAACAATAAATTTCATTGGTCGCTCTGATTTAGTCCCGATATGCTCGTACCCGCTTGAGGGAGGGGCTCGAGCCCCCTGAGTCTCCTTTGGGTGCGCCCCTGCTCGTTACCATTCCTCTTTTTAGTCTCCTTATATCGTACATTTTTTTCGGCCAAATTTTTCGACTGTGTTTTTGAAAGCCTGAAAAAATCTTTGTCGTAATGAATATTCATAGATAAAATTTTTTATTTTAAATTTTTTCTGACAATCAACAGGTGAAAACACCTAGTTTATTAAATGCATATACCACGATCCAAATTGATGAATCAAACCACAAACATAGGTAATTATAATTGTTGGTTTGAAATTAATTACCTATTGATTTCGATCTGAGTAGTTGGTAACTACCTAAACATTTTAAATTAATTTTTGAACTTTTTTTAAAACATTGATGCCAACTGAATTTTAAAAAATTCCTAAATCAAAGTTCAGTTGGCAGAGCAGCCATTACATTTTTGTGAAAATATTGAAAAAATTCCGAAATTCGTTGGTTGAAAAATTACTCCCCAAAGATCACTTAATCACTCCATAAGGCTATTGATCAGATCTCTTTTTCCCTTGGTAAATGTAAATGACCTCCACTGAGTTCAATGGACAAACCACCTTCAGTATCCATAATCGCAGCAATTTCAAGTCCAAGGCATCGAACCACCTTAATAGCTAATATGATTTTGAAAAAAAGGTCACCAACCATTAAAAAAAAGAAAAAAAACATTTACACCGAATTTGCACTTCAATATAAATTGACAAAATTGTGAAAACAAAAATTTTTACGATAAGCGTAAAATATTTTACAACCAAAGTTACGCCCGAAGTATATTCAATAGGTAGTACAGTATTTGTTTCTTATGAAAAAGTTATACCTGAGGGAAATGCCTACGTTATGTCATACCGAAAATTCGAACTCAAGAAAAAAATATAAAGTAACGTTGCATAGGCCTATTCGGAGGTATTTCTAAAATGGCTATCCTTTTCCGATAGCTTCGTTTATGTCATCGTTTACTGGAACTTTATTTACCCTGGAGGACTTGACCTTATCGGTTTTTACATCTGATAGAATAATATTACCCACGATTTGGGCGTATTTTCTCATTTCGATGTAAGGACACCGTATTATAGCGTACCAGCATTCGCCATTTCATTTCTTTACCCAAAAATATCATTTTAGGGTATTTAATACCTATACCTTCCACGTGTCGTTTTCCCTTTGGAAAAACAACGACTTCAATGGCTAAAGTAATACCCCTAACAATACGATTTTCCTTTTCGCCAACGAAAAAAAAGCCATTTTATGGAGGAAAAAAATCTGCGCAAAAATAAGTTTAAGAACCCCTTGCGCTTTCGGACAACGACATTACGTAATGTTGGTAGCCGATTACTGACGTGCTAGGGGTAACAGACGAGGGACTTCTACTGGGACATGACATCTCGGCCAACATCATTCATCATTCTGTTATGGCGTGGTAAGACGTGCCAGGACACTACGCTCAAATCTCAGGACTATGTTTCATCCTTTCTTCTCCTTTACCCTGCCATGCCGCCGCCGCATCGTGGCCGCCTTTTCTGTTACCGCTTTTCCGTGCTCGTTTTCCTTTTCTTCTTCATCTTATAATGTGCCAGCGACGTACGCTCGGCGCGATGAATCTTTTAAATCCGTCCAGCCTTGTACACCCTTTGCAGGGTGACCATCTGCATAATGACGTCATTCTTTTTTGGTACGAATTTTTATTATAGGGTTACGAAAAAAGTATATTTTACATCGAATCGATACTTATGCGGTGTAACGAGAGGTGAATTGTTTGGCTTGCGAGTATGATTCCGCTGATCGGTAAATTTAAAATTGGCTAATTTATTTCAATTTGGAAATTGTGGGCAAAATTAGGTATTAGGATTGAAATGACCATTCGTCGAAGGAAAAAATTGATTCATCTATGATTTTTTATAAGAATCGAAATGAGAACGATTAACGAAGATTTTAATAGAAATATTGCAATCATTGAAAAATCAGCACAGATACCTTTCTGATTCGTAACATTATTGATGTGTTTGATTTGTTTGAGATCATTTTTAATACTTAGTTGCCTACTGACAATCAGAAAATAAAATTTCTCAGAAAATTTATTTCAATTTTCTGTTTGTGCATGGCTGAAGATCATTAATTTTCTTAAGAACGTTGAAAAGAGGTGTAATTTTGATTTTGATTTTTAAAATTATTGGAACATTAATGAATGGAAACTTTTTTTCACCCAGGTTGTCAGAAAAAATTTAATGACATATTCGTGTTTAACAAGGTCTGATTATGAAACTCCAAGAACACAAAATTCGTTCAACTTGAAAAAGTAAATATGGAGGGATGGTGTTTCAAGATTAATTATTTTTTTAATGAAAGACAGTGGCTAATCCTTGGTTTTGAAATAACATAAAAATTTCTCCAATTTTTCGATTCAAACATGTTTTTTTCTTCAAATTTTTAAACTCTAAAAAATCAAATTTTTATACATTTCCGCGCCCAAAACAAAATTTTTGTGAAGCATTGAAGATCCACTTGGAAATTAGTAATTTTTAGGTGATGAGGCCAAAATTTTATTTAAACGTTTTTAATGAATTGTTCCCTTTCAGGGTGAGGTAAAAAAAAATTGAAAGGAAAAATGCTACTACTATTTTTGCGTCAATTTTTTTTTGACTCACAAGGGTAAGTACTTATATCTATTTTTTATTTTGTCTTGGAAAATTGACCAACCAATACCTAACTAAAAACCATCGAAGCAGTTGAAAAAATTGAAAATTGATTGAAAACGTCTTTTTTATAGAACTGAACTAACCGAGAGGAGGAATGGAGCAGGTCCCCCACCTCCACTTTCCACTGTTATATGTACTAGCAAAATCGAATTTTTAATCAGAAAATCTTCGAAGTGTTGACATTTTTCGGGAAAGATTTTTATTTCGGGTGGGAAATAGTACATTACATTACTAGGTTAAAAAAGTGGGTGATTATAAACGAGTGTAAAGTTACAGCGCGAGCCGAAGGCGAGAGCTGTAATTGCACGAGTTTATAATCACCCACTTCTTTAATCTAGTCATGTAACGTGCTTTTTATAACGAACGTGTATAGTACACCATTGTACCTTTGTTGTTTAGATGCAAACAGTGCGTCTTTTCGGCGACCAAAATAAACAGGTAGCAAAATGAAACAGTTTCAAGGTTTCAATGGTTTCATTAAAAAATAAACGAGCGATTCGTGATTCCGATTTTGAAGAAAACAATTAAACATATTCATCATTTATTACGATTAATAGAATACAAAGACTGGTGATTGAACTTTTTTCTGCCATTTAGCAATTGTATTCAATTCACCGGTCAACTAATTAACGTAATTTTATGAAATTCACGATCACTATGTTCTTTTTGATCATTTTTCACTAATATGTTCACGGATTTTTTCAATTCATTAACAAATTACGTGATAAATTTACAAAATTCCAAAATTCGCAAGCAGAAACAAATTCTATTCTCTTATCTGTTATGTTTACAAAAAAACAGTGTAGCCAAATGATCAACTTTTACGAAAAACCGTTGCATAAAGTTTACATTATGACACTAGGGAGTTTGAATTACTTCCCTATTGGCAAGGAAACCGCTATAAAAAACGCACAACGCCATAAAAAACACTATAAAAGTCGCAGAAGCTTTAAAAAACGCTATAAAAAACGCACTGCGCCATAAAAAAACGCTCTAAAAGTCGCAGACGCTTTAAAAAACACTCTAAAAGTCGCAGACGCCTTAAAAAGCGCTCTAAAAGTCGCAGACGCTTTAAAAAACGCCCAAAAAAACGCCTAAAATTCAGTGCAACAAAAATTTTTTAAATTGTTTTACACACTGTTAGAAAAGAAACTTTAATGTTTTTTTGAAAGTTCTGAAATTTTATGAAATTTTACCCCTCTCTACCCAACCATTCATCCCTTATAAGACAGGTATCCCAACTCAAAGTAAAATTTTGAATCCAAATAAAAATAAATTGAAAGTACATACTTATGTCATAAAAACCCCTATATACTTCATCCTAATTCCAGCTGTTGAAGTTCTATTCTTAAATTTTTGAAATTTCAAAATCACCTCATTGCCCTGCAAAATATGAAAAATATGATCTTATCAATGAAAAAAGTCTATAAGAATGGTCCATATGTAGACATCAGCACCTATAAGTAATCGTGAATAACCAATATCGTTGACCTATTTGATTTAAGAATGATTTTCCAAATTCGCAAATTTGTGTTCTTGGCTAAAAAATTGAAAATTGAATTTTTTCCAGAAAAATTGTCTACCAAAAATACCTATAAATTTGAACTCAAAACAGAGAATTTCAGAAAATTCTGCTGTAAAATCGATCAAATAGGTCACCAATTTTGATTATCCGTGATCGTAGGTATGTTCTGAAATTCATGTAGACCATTTTTACTAGCTTTCCTCCAGCACTGGGAAATTCCAAAATTTCTTGGAACCTTCAAAACTTATTGAAACCGCATCCATTTGATTTGGGAGGTCGGAAACAAGGCATAGATATTAGGGTGGGCCGAAAAACCAAAAATTTTGATTTTTGAAAAGTTACCCCCCGCCAAAGTTGTTGGCTGGATAGACTGGAAAAATTAAATGAAGAATTTCAAAATCGATTCATATCTTCCGATCGCGCAAGAGCCTACAATTCTTCAAAAATTGCCAAAAATTCAAAATTTCAAGAATGTCGAAAAAATTTAAAATTGACTAAAATTAATTTTAGAGCTTCTGTAGTGACTATCTAGACCAAAAAACACATTTTTTTTGAAAAAATCAGTGTTTTATAACTTTTCAATTTTTTTCAGAGGTAAAGAAATATGAGAAATTAAAAAAAAACTATAAAACATAGATTTTTTCAAAACAGTTGTACATTTTGCTCTAAATAGGTCCTAAATATGCTCGAAAATTGATTTTAATGAATTTTGATTTTTTTATAAATTTTTCAAAATTTCTGAAGATGTTGAATTTATGACAATTTTCGAAGAATTGAAGGCTCTTGCACGATCGGAAGATACGAATCGATTTTGAAATTTTTTATTTCATTTTTCTAGTCTATCCAGCTAACAGCTTTTGCCGGGGGTAACTTTTCAAAAATCAAAATTTTTGGTTTTTCGACCCACCCTAATAGATATACCAAAGTAATATACTTTGAGATATACCAACTAAATTTCACATTTTTTCGTTGATTATATTTATTACATTTTCACACTTCACAGAGAAAATGAGGTAAAATTTTGAAATTTTAAAAAATTGTAAAATGCAAGAAATGAACTCCAGCACCTGAAATTTTAGATACAAATTTGTTTATGGTTGAATTTTGATTTATTTTTATTTGAAGTTGGGATACCTCCCAAGTAAGAAAAACTAAGTACCAAATTCATTTTTCACTCCCTCCCCTCAAAAATACAGATTTTGATGTATTATTACTCCAGAAAATTTCAAATTCTTTCATATTGTCAAATTCAAATCATAAGTACACCCTTGAAAATATAGAATTTCATGCATTCCGTTGAAAAAAAAACATTGTCTTCATTTTTCCAAAATTTATTTTTCATTTCTTCTTAAATTTATGGTGAATTTCGAGTTTCCAGCCCCTAAGGAGTAAAATATGAAACCTCTAAATGTGCCCTAAAATTTTATTTTCCCTATTCAATAACAATAAACAAAAAATTTCCTTGATTTCATCAAACTTGAGAAAAAAAAATTTCACTGACACTTAGGTTTAAGTATCACATTTTATACCTAAACTTCCACCTGAAGTGGTGGCCAGCTCCTCTAAACCAGCGAACGCGGATCGAGTACATAAGTATAATACATGTAATACTAGGTAGCATTACACACTAACCATGCGTAAGATGCATGAAAAAGCGCCTTAAAAACCGCAGGGCGCTATATCTGGACTTTCGCAAAAAAAAACGCAGGTAGGGCGGGTTTTTTTACTTCTTTAATGGCGTTTTTTACTGCTGTTATTTCAGCTTCAACAAACTGTTAAAAGCGCTATAAAAAACTCTTAGGCGTTTTTTATAGCGTTTTTTACAGGTTGTTGAAGCTGAAATAACAGCAGTAAAAAACGCCATCAAACAAGTAAAAAAAAACGCACAAGGCGCGTTTTTTTTCACGAAAGTCCAGATTTGACGCGGTGCGTTTTTTTAAGCGGATTCCTTGCCAATAGGGTTTATAGCCCTACAATTTTGGTCGCTCATAAAGATGTACTTTTTGCAACTGGCAACAAAGGTATAATGGTGTACATTATACACGTAAGTTATGAAAAAATTGTACTTATTTCAAACCGAAAAATTATTTTCTAATCCGAAATTTTTGATTTTTTGCTTTCTCGATAGGCCAAATCTGGTCTGTGCCTACTTTTTGAATTAAATTTTTAATAAAGAACGGAAACATGGGTTCTGAATTTTTTTTTTTAACTACGGATGAATTTGACAATCAGTAAGTAGATCAGAATTGTCACAAACTTAGTTAGTGGGAAGGTAGCTCGGCCCCCTCCCCGAATTTTATTTCAGCAGTTTAGCAAATTTCAGTAAAATTTATCAGAATTTCAAAAAATGTGAAATATTTTTGGTTGTATTTAGAAAAATTTAGAAATTTAAAAAATGCAAGCAATATTTTCAAACTGGAAATTTTTGGTAGAACTGCGAATTCGCTGAATTGAAATCAAATTAATAGAAATATTCTCAGCGTACGACCATGAAAAATGTGATATTTTAGTTTTTTGAAGTCTATTTAAAATATGAATTTCGGATCTTTTTGAAAAATGACAAAAATTCAAGAGGAAGGAACGACAGGGAGGAGAGTGGAGGGAGAAAAGACGAAAAAAATTGTGTTTAAGGCGCAAAATTTTGAATTTCACCGCTGGGTATAGTAACATGATACTTGTAGACAACCTGCTTTTTGAATGTTTGAGACGAGTTTCAAAAATAATTATTTATAATTTTTAAGCCAATAAATAATGATTTCTTTCTAAATAGGTACCATGAAAATTTCAATTTCCTTAACTTTACTTACCTACCAGAAAATGTAGCTTTTTTCAAAGTTAATTTAGAACTTGGAAAATGTTCTTTCTCTGACGATTCCAATTTCATTTACAACTTTAAAATCAGGGAAAAATTGCATCTTCCAGAAGTTCACCATTTTACATATTTATAGGCGCGCCGAAGGGGGATGTTCAGGGGGCTTGAACCCCTTCGTTAAACTCAGCAAGGTTATTGTACTCTGACTTCCGAAGGAGTCATTGTACTCTGACTTCCGAAGGAGTCATTGTACTTACTTCCGAAGGAGTTATTGTCCTCTTGACTTCCGAAGGAGTCATTGTACTGTGACTTTTGAAGGAGTCATTGTACTCTGACTTTCGAAGGAGTCATTGTACTGTGACTTCCGAAGGAGTCATTGTACTGGCTTCCGAAGGAGTCATTGTACTCTCCCGAAGGAGTCATTGTCCTGTGACTTTTGAAAAAGTCATTGTACTCTGACTTTCGAAGGAGTCATTGTACTGTGACTTTTGAAGAAGTCATTGTACTGTGAGTTCCGAAGGAGTTATTGTACTCTTGACTTCAGAAGGAGTCATTGTACTCTGATTTCCGAAGTAGTCATTGTACTCTGACTTTCGAAAGAGTCATTGTACTCTAACTTCAGAAGGAGTCATTGTACTTACTTCCGAAGGAGTTATTGTACTGGCTTCTGAAGGAGTCATTATACTTACTTCCGAAGGAGTCATTGTACTATGATTTCCGAAGGAGTCATTGTACTCTGACTTTCGAAGGAGTCATTGTCCTCACTTCCGAAGGAGTCATCGTACTGGATTCCGAAGGAGTTATTGTACTCTGACTTCCGAAGGAGTTATTGTACCCTGACTCCCGAAAGAGTTATTGTACTCTGACTTCTGAAGGAGTTATTGTACTCTGACTTCCGAAGGAGTTATTGTACTCTGACTTCCGAAGGAGTCATTGACGCTCAAAATTGAAAAATCTGCCAAAAAAACAACATTTTTGTACGGTTTTTCGCGATTTTCGGCTCTTGGTGCATCGAAGTTGCCAAAAGTAAATACGTGACGTAAATCTACGTTAAAAAACACGCTTTCGGGATATTTTTAAAAAGTGGTCGCTCTTCGCTCATATGTGAGCCTGGATATAGAAACCACCCTTAGGTGTAAAAAATTGATTTCTGAGTTGACACTGATTTTGGGCGTTTCAGAAGGTATAGAATCAAAGGAGAACCTCCACTCAAAAACCAATTTTTTACACCTAAGGGTGGTTTCTATATCCAGGCTCACATATGGTGTTTTTTACGATTGAAAACTTCAAATAGTCGAAACAACGTGAAGGAGTGCACCGAAATTGTTGAAAAACTTTATGCCAAAGAACAGAAAATTTCCTTTACTTCCATTGAAATTAAAAATTCTTGAAAATAATGCAATAAAATGGCCATAACTCCGAATGGGTGAGGGTTGGGGGGGGGGGGGGGGTCAAAAATTTTTCTAAATATTTTTTACATCAAGGTTCACCATCTGAGGGGGTTAGATCGAAAATCGGAGCGGGGGCCGAATTCACCTAAAACCCGGCTATACCCTTTGATGAAATTCTGCCTTTTTGAATCAGTGAAGTAAATATCACTGAAAATCAGTGATTTTTCACTGATATTTCATAAAAAATCATTGATTTCTCAATCAATTCCCAATATTTGTCAGAAAAAATCAATGTATTCCCTAAATCCGAATCAGTCAAATTTGAGTAAATTCTGCCTTTTTGAATCAGTGAAATAAATTTCGTTGAAAATCAGTGATTTTTCACTGATATTTCATAAAAAAATCATTGATTTCTCAATCAATCAATTCCCAATATTTGTCAGAAAATTCGACAATTTTGACTGAATGATCACGCGAAAAAATCACTGATTTTCAGTAAAATTTATTTTCCTGATTCAAAAAGGCAGAATTTCGCCAATTTTTACTGATTCAGATTTAGAGAGAATGTTTAGTGTTAGTACCAAAAATCTCTCAATTTTTCCTTAATTTTTTCATTGAATTTTGACTGCTCCCTCATTTTTTTCTAAAATTTTCAGCCCCTCCCTTACAAGATTTCTGGGTGTGCTTATGTATCCTTGATCAGATTTGAATTTCAGTGTAATCAGAAACTCTTTCGCATTTTCTCGAAGGAGGAGTTACAGAATGTTAATTTCCTCACCAACTACGATATTTTAAATTCCACTAGAAAACATGCCACTACACATGGTCATTCCAAAACAAACGAAAACAGTCTCTCTAATCTCCGCTCGTCACTGGCTAATTCACGACACTGACATGATTAATTGCATCATCCACCCCCCGGCTCTCCAAATTCTCCACCTCCATCCTCATTTCATCCCACATGACATTTCGGAAACAACGCACATACTTGGAATTCCGTCACATCAACCGAGGAAACGAATCGGGTCGAAAAAGCTCACAAGGGTGGTTATTTTTTGATGTCCCTATAGTGGAATATTCAACCCCGACACGGGCGCACGATGAATATAATATTTTGAAAAATCTCCAACTTGACGGGCTACATCAATCAAACGCATATTTTTATTCTTCGGTCGAGTTATTGATGGTCGATCGGTAGCATCTTCTGTTTATTTTTCTCTTCCGCTTTCATAAACATACTCGACGTACCTACGATAAATCTATACTTCATACGATAGTAAGTATAGGTTTAGGTTTCACCTTACACCCGAACACTTTTTTTTCTCATGTAAACATTACGTAAGACGAAAACCCGACGAAACCGTGGTCGATAAAATTTTAATCGCGAATATTTAAAATATGGGCCTTTTATTTTCTTCCACATCGTCGTGGCACACTTCGTACCTATAATGCATGTCACCCAATACAGGGTCGCAGCTCAGAAAAGGGGGCTTTTTAAATTAATGCAGCGCGGAAATGATTCTACTACCTGAGTCAACTATACTATTTTTCTTACTTTAAGCCGCCGTGTCGGCGCTGTCTGAATATTTTAACGGGACATCTGCATTATTTAATTCCCGTCCCGAAAAAAGAAAAAGGGTTAAAGGGGTTTTTTATAAATATAATCAGCTGCTGTCTTGGTACAAAGCATTGAAATTCTTGCCACTGCCTATGCCTCTCGTTACCTATATTGCTTATTTGCAGATGATGCGACGCGACGACCTTCATTTCAATACTGAATATTGATACCAGATGGTTTGATAAAATGTTTTATGAATACGTTTTGCATTTAACCATGATGGAAAAATGTGTTGCATAACACTAGTTTAATATTTCTTAGCGGTATCGAACGATTGCAATAAATTTAGGTCGTTTTTTTCATACCCCTCCTTTGTCGAATATGCCATCCAATACGTATCAATTGAATAGGGATGTATTATAAAAAAGCACGAGACCGTTTCGCACGTACCTTGGTAATTTTTTCGCACATGCAAATTGCATTTATAATAGAAACATCAGCAAACGAAAAAGAAAACTTACCATTACCTCAATTAGACGATTTCTATCTTTCGTCGCATGGCACACGACCACAGGGGTGCCGAGATCCCCCCGAGCGTTTGAGGAATACCTCCAATTTTGTTCATTCACCTCCCCCAATTTTTTCAGTCACCCCCTCCCCCTCCTCAATTTTTCCAGCCACCTTCCCTTTTCTTTGCATCCTTCCTCGTTTTTTTTTGCGGCTCTCAATTGCTATCAAAAATACTTTTTTTTCAATCTTGCTTCCCTTGACAGTAAACTTTGAAATATAAATTTCTTAAACCAACAAATATGAAATTTCTTCAAATTTTAAAAATCAAGACATTTTTTACACATAGCTTTATTAGTTTAGAAGTACCTACTTATATAATTAATTAAAAGCAAAACGATCTGAAATAGGTAGTATAAAAATCAACATCTGTAGTCAGTGACCTACCCAAGGCATTTCCCGGGGGGGGGGAGGGGAGGTGAAAATCCCAACTCAAACTTTCAAAATTCCCTACTACATATAGGCGATATCAGAATTCCGGGGGAGGGGGTGAGATTCAAATTTGCGAACCAATTTTTTTCAAACTTTTCCGGCTGACTTCTTAAAATTTACATGAAGGTACTAATCCATCTCAAAGCACGTGAGGTTTTTTATTTATTTTTTTTCGTTTTCATCATTTTTGCGAACTTTTGAAGTTTTCACAACCCATTACTATAAGACCCTTTTTGAGATAAATAATCTGAATACATTTTTCATTGGTTACTCCAAATTTTTATTTTTTTTTCAAACCTACAAGCAATTGAAAAAATATACGAAATAGTTTATTTGTTTTGAGCGAAAAAAGGGCGGAGTTTCGAAAAAAAATTATAATTTTACATCAATAAAATTTTGTAATTTCAATGTAAAGAATAGGGAAATTGATTAGGCCCGAGCGAAGCGAGGGCGAAAATTTTAGAAAACCTCAAATTGAATGTGCAATAAAATAATGTTTTGGAAGAATAAACTTTAATGAAAAATCGACTGCTTCTACTTTGAAATGATTGAAGTAGAAATATACCATGGCCGAGCGTAGCGAGGTCGAAGCTTTTGAAAAATTGGATTTTCAAATACCTATCAAAAATAAGTTTCAACGAGAACAAGAACAATGAAATTAATTTTTGATTGACGAGTGAAAATTTTCAAAATGCAAGATAATTAATCATTTTGTTCCTAAAAAAGCATTTATTACAACGGTTTGATTCTTCGCTGGGAAAATGATCAATTTTCAGTTGGAAAAGGTTGGGAAAATGACTAATTTTCCCAACTTACAAGTGAAAATTTTGTTGATTTTCGACTTTTAAAATAGGTAACCATTTACCATTTTATTTATTCATTTTTCATTTAAAAAATAAATACCAATTGTCCCAACTGACATGTTTACTCATCACTTGGGGGAACGACCAATTTTGAGTTGGAAAAATAACCAATTTTGAATTGGGAAAATTACCTATTTGAGTCTGGAAATTTACCATTTTCTATTTGGAAAAATTACCAATTTTGAGTTGGAACAATTGAAAATTTTGTTGATTTCCAACTTTTAAAATAACCATTTTATTTATTATTTTTCATCAAAAAAATTAATCCTACCTGTACAATTTTTCCAACTGATGTGTTGAAATGTTCCATTTTCCCAACTCACAAGTAAAAAATTTCCTCGGGAGGGGGAGCCCCCCCCATCGATACGTCACTGTCTGTAGTTGAGTAAGTAACTAACTATGAAATGAAGCAAAGCAATTTGAAATTTATTTGAAAATTAACATTTTAGTAAGCATATAATCCTACCAAGGATCATCATGAAACTTGACCTTGAGTGACTGGCAATTGGGAGGGATTCAGTAAACAGTCAAGGATTATGGATTAAAATTTGGGAGGTAATGTTGATTTCCGAAGAGGGAGTGATTTCCCCCCAAAAATTGATTTGCGGTCCCCCCAAAAAAAATCTATTTGAGGAAGCTTCCTCAAGAATTCAGGTTTCTCGGCACCCCTGCACGACCACAAAAAAAGAAGTGGATAATTGGTACAAACTTGAACTCTGAACTAACCAGATTATCCATTTTGAAAAAAGGGTGAGGATGCTGTACGCTGGCCGGGTTAAAAGATCATCTAGAACAGGTTCCATGGTTATTAAAAGTAGTTCAACGAGAATACCTGTACAATATTATGACAACTTGGCTTGGTGGACATTATCGAACCTGCTAAATCCCTCGAGGTATGTCGAAGGGCTCGAGAAAGGAAGTAGAGAGAGAAAAAAAACGACGAAGATTTTCTTGCGCGTAGGTACGAAACGCCATTAGCTATACGACGCTGAAATAGGAGAAGGATTTGGAAAATTGAATCCTTAGTCGGCCAGAAATATTCATTTTGATTCGACTCGCCACATTTTAATAAGGATAAGTTACCTGGCTTTTTGATCCGTAAGAGACGTAACAAGGGTAGGTGTGCGGTTCCCCGAAGGGCCGACTGAAATTCTCTGATACCGGGTCTTACATCCTTTGCTCGTCGTACCGTCTAAATCACTGGCTTAAGGCTACACGGCTACGTCCTTCAGTATCAATCATTCACCTTATAACATCTTGCTAGGTTAGGGGATAGTTTAAGTAGCTTTAAAGCTACAACTAACACCGCCACTTAATACCATTTCCGAGCTTGTTATTTTATTTCGATTATTCTCTAGTTTATATTCAGATTTTTGTCATTCGTTCGACTTTCGCCGCCGGATACCCGGGTTAATATAACGCCCAGATTTTTGCGCTATGCAGCCATCTCTTACCTATATATTTTCGTGTATCTATCTATCGATTCCAAGGTTACCTACCTGTACAATTTACATCGTTAGAGTTCGAGTTTCTTTTTCTTACATGGACACGTGTATTAAATTTGATCAAAGGTTCGTTCAACCATAACTAGCCGAGTACAGGAGAAAAAAATCATTTTTAATAACTCTCTAATGACGAAAGTTGTATGTCAAATCGTAGAGGGTTAATAATGCAGCTCTTATATGGAGGGTGCTTTTCCTTTTCTTGGAACCCTTCAAAGTAAAATGTATAAAGTTTTTCGAGCTTTTTTCAGAGGGTTCTAAACATTCGTATTGGTCAATTTAACTATTTTATTTTACAATGCGAGCCAAAAGTTAGATTTTTTGATTCATTTTATGCGTTTGATCGAGTTCATTTTTCATCTTTTCGAGTAGGTGCCTAAAACTTTAAGAAATCACATTTTCAATGTTCTTTATAAATATTCGATAAAAAATTTTCATTTTGAAAAAAACGGTTGTAAGTACACAGGATAATGGTGAAAAGTCGCTATCGATGTCGATGATATTTTCATTTAGAAATATATCCATCTTTAAATAATCAGTAAAAATTTTTCTCAAAAATGATTTTTTCGATTTTTTACCGAATAAACGAAATGAAAAAATGATTTTTTTTTTTCAACTAAGCATCTTGAATGAGGTAAACGAGAAAAATAAGTGTCAATGGTATTTTCGAAAATTTTTTGAACATAGATTTTACGGCCGATCGAAGAACTGTGAAGATGGGGTCAGGGAATGGGATTTTTACCAAGTCATTTTTGTGTTTTTGATCCAATTTTTATGTGACTCTCTCCCCCAGTCAACATTTAAAAAAAATATATTTCCCTATTAGGCAAAGCATCAACAATTCAAGGTTTCTGTAAATAAAATAATAAATAAATTTCCTCCACCATGTGGAATGGGGACAAAAAAAAAAGTACCTAACGTTTAAATCTGTTTCAATCTACATATATCCAATTTGAAAAATCATACTAAAATAAGTCGAACAATCATTCAAAAAAAAAATTCTCTCTTCAATCTTGATTTGTAAAAGTTCAATTTAGAACTTTTTTTCGACTACTGATTTATTACTCGGAAATTTGTGGTATCTCTATTTTGAATTTTTTGTAAGAAAACAAAATTTTTCAGTGTCATATCATAATATTAAGACAAAATTGAAGAGAAAACAAAAACAGTGAAAAAAATGCCCGATCATCCTCAAAAATTGATCTCTCTAAAAAATTAATAAAAACAGTTGATTAAACTTTCTGCATTATAACTACAGCCGATCTCATAGAAATTTTTTCCAAATCAATAATTAAATTGGTCAGAACTAGTCGGACGTGAAGTTCATTTTTGCTATTTTTGAGTTAGCGATGGAAATTGATGCTTGAAGTATGACAGATCGAATTTTGTCGTCATAGGCGTACCCTAAAATTATTGAAGGGAGAGGCTGAGAATTTGAGAAAGATTGGGGGTGTCAAAAATCAATGAAAAAAATTAAGGATTTCCTTTCGATTTTGGGATGAATGTTCATCCCAATAATCATCTTACGATTTTCCAAGCTTTTGAAGCTGGCATCAATTTTAGGATCAATTTTAATCCCAGGATTTTTTCGAGCTTTCTAGGCTGGAATGATTTATGGGATGGAAATCATTTTCACAATTCATCCCCCCTTTCCAAGTTTTCGAGGCTGGGATGAATTTTGGGATGAAGTTTCAATTCAAAACTCATCCCACGATTTTTCCCAACTTTTGAGGCTGGGATAACTTTTTGAATCAGTGAAAAAATTTATCTAAAAATCAGGGATTTTTCACTGATCGTTTTGTCAAAATTACTTATTTTTTGGTAAATTGAGAATTGATTCAGATATCAGTGATTTTTGATTGGCTCAAATTTAGAGGGTTATATGTGACGGCGCACAGTAAAAGGGACCTTACGTCCAAAAACCACTTTTCGAGAAAAACGCGTTTAAAGTTTACCATTTTTGAAACAATTGTTGTAATTTTTTTTTCAAGAACGGAAATAAAATTGCGAAATTTTCAGCAAACAACCGTAAGCTCCCTTTTATCAAAATGAACTTGAACTTTGAGCTTTTGAAATTTTTCGAGGTACAAATTGCTGAAGACTGTTATTTTGACCATTTTTGAAACAATTTTGGTAATTTTTTTCCAGAACATAAATAAAATTGCGAAATTTTCACCAAAAAACCCTAAGGTCCCTTTTATTTTTCGAAAAAACCCTAACGTTCCTTTTATTTCCAAATTTTTTTTTCGACTTTACTCAAGAAAAATTGGCGTAACTCGCTTTAAAATCACTTTTGAGGTCTGGGACCACTTCCATTCGAATTTTAAGGAAATTTCCTATCAGAATTAAAAAAAACTTTTGACCTTCCTACCCTAAGGTCCCTTTTACTATGCGCCGTCACATATGAGTATGTATTCAAGAAATAGCAATTTAAAATATAGCCCGAGCGAACCGAGGGTAAATATTTTTTTTTGAAAAATCATATTTAAAAAGCAAAAAAATGCACTTTTAAACATTTTTAGGTAAATATAACCTCTTTTTCGAGCTTAAGGGGAGAGGGGGCTGGAGCGCCTGCCTGAACCCCTCCCTTGGGTACATCTATGAATTTTTTGAAGATTTTCGGAGTAGGTTAATTTTTGGGGATGGCCATAGCCCGACAGCCACCCCCTGAGTGCACCCTAGGGTGTGGTTGAAATTTCACCCACGTGCGGGAAAAACATGAAAAAATTTCGTATTTTAGCTTTTTTCAAAAAAAATTAACTATTGTGGTGAATTTTTTCACAGTTTTATGTTTTTGTATGAATATTGAATAAATATTTCGAAAGTTTCAATGTCCTAAAACGTGCTTCCTACCAATTTTTAATTTTCTAGTTCTGAACAATTCAATTAGGAGAAATCTTCAAAAATATGAAATTAAAATAAATTTGAAAAAATCAAAGTTGGAAAATTTTTCAAAAATTTTAGGGTTGAAAAAATTTTAAAATTACATACAATTTTGAACATAATCAGGAGTTGGTACAGTCCTTATGTCCGTTATATTTTGAGAGTTTTTCAGCAGGGTGAAATTAGCAACTCCTATACATAAATTTCATGGAGAGTTGCTATCTTCATTCTGCTCAGAACTTTCAAGATTTAATCGACTGACAGTACAGATTTATTTCAGAGAGTAGTGATGTAACCAGACAGATATTCTGGAAGAGATCCCAAAAATGTGATTTTTTGTGAAGTACTTATGAAAAACGTTCTTTATTTTATTAAAACAAGGAAATATTCAGTCTGGGCAAAATGGGTATGAAGATTTTTGCAGAAAGGGATTTCAAGTGCTGAAAATTATATTCTTTTTTTAGTGGTTCAGGTAGCCAGGAGGAGGTGAGATCTTATAATTTTTCTCCTTCTAGATAATGATATTTCTGTCAAAGTCAAAGATAGAACATTATGTAAGGTTAGATATCAAACAAATAACACTTGAACGAGAAAAAATTCAGAAATCGTACAATTTAAAAAAAAATATTGAAATCAATTGGTCTTCTCGGGTCTTTTTCGGGTGATTTTTTCAAGTCTAGATTTTTTAAAAATCACGTTGTAGAAATCTTTTAATATTTTCTGATCTTATGTCGATATCAGTCTTATGACCCTACATTTAAAGTTACTACATACTCGATACTCGTACCTACCTGTAAGTATTATCTGATGAAGTGATGACTGAATAAAAATGAAAACCTAATACCTACTGTTGTTTATATTTTTGGCAAGATTTATTCAAAAATTGACATCATTGTTCACGTTACCTTTCATCTTCTTAAAATTGAGTTTATAAATTTAATCATCTCCTTGAGGTGAGGTGTTGCATGCATCACACGTCATACCTTTTGCTTTGAGTTTACTACAGACCGTATTTGTAAAATTTTCTTTCGCTTGGGTATCGACATTTTCGTCGTATTTCTGTGAAATAGGCGTTTAATGAGAAGCAAATACCATAGGTAATATGTACAGGGTGACCCAAAAGTTCCGGAACGTAACGTTTTTTTTCGTAATTTAGAGTGGAATCGTTCCATATTGTCTCGCGTTGATCTGAACGAAGGGTTGCCTACTTGTAGGTCGACAAGGGACAATGCCAACGCTGTACTCAAAATATCCGAGAGGGGTTAAGTGGGGGAGGCAGTGTTGCCAATTTTATAAAAACTTGAATTTTTTGGTAAATTTTTGCCCCTTCAAATTTTTGATTAGGCAAAATCGGAATGCATTGATTTTTGATGCTTGTTCAATGGCCTTTCATATGCAAATATTAGTTTTTGAAAATCTCAATTTTTAAAATTTTCGGAATTTTGGGTTTTGAGATTTTTTTTTTTTGAAAAACTCAAAAATCGAAAAAAGTTGAAATTTTTTTAGTAATTTGTGAACAATAAGGGATGAGTTCATATTTTTTGAAGGGAATGGAGCTTCAGCTACGTCGTAAATAAGATTTAATTATTTGCTGGGCCTTACAATTTTTTTTACGAATCAATTTTTGCGTTCCGGAAATTTCAAGTCACCCTGTAGGTAATAGGTATCCATTTACTTATGGACATATTCTCCAATTCACTACTTACGCCGTCAAACATGATGGAAGGTATCCACTTCGGTTTTCTACTCATTATTCTTTGATGAAATTCGTCGCAATATTTATCTCCATTACCGGACTTTACGCATTCGTTGATTTTATCCCAGTTCAAATTGGACATCTGGGCGCACTGAGCAAATGAGGAAAAAAAATCAAAATTTACGAAATAACTAATGAAAATCAAGCTTCACATTATAAGTACACTGATCATAATCTGAAGAAAAAAATTACATTAGGGCCAGAATTTTTGGTATCTCTTGAGTTCAACATGCAAGCCACGAATAGTCCATAATGGAATCCATCATTTTCATTTAGTTTGCCAGCACATGCTTGAATTCTGTCCAACACACATTGGTCTTCACCCAGTTCACACTTCAATTTATTCGTTTCCTTGCATATCTGTGAAGAATTCGCACGGGACGAGCTCAGGTAAGTTACAGGTATTAAAAATTTCTCAAAAATATAAACCAGCTGTGATCTCGAGACAGAATACTTACGAAGGATTCTTCACAAGGTTCAAATACCCATTTAATTTGGCATTTTTCAAATCTTTGCATAATTTCTTTAGTTAGTTGCATACCAAAGAAATGATTCGTGCATATGATTTCCGATTCAAATGAAATTGTAATAGTCAACGTACTCGTATTATTCTAAAAAATATAAAAATGTACGTAATTAGTAAAGGGCCTTTCATAAATGGTAAATTTCTATATACTGTTTATTTTACCTGATTACCACCACTCCCACCACCACAATTACAATTTCCACCAGATATCAATGCAGCAATCGCTGCCAAACCCAGGATAACTTTGAAACTCATTTTTGAACAATTGACAAGAATTAACGAAACAGCACAAAATGAACTACGAAGTCGATGTGCTTTAATTTTTATGGCGTTGAAATTCGCCATTAATCTATACCTAAAATTCATATTGTAGAGCATCCCACCTGTATTTGTTCAAACGATTATTAAAATTTGATTTGTGTCGTAAAAGTTGACGTTAAAATGGTCTTTTTTCGATTTATGATAGTACCTATAGACCGAACTAACTTCTTTTTTTTTCATATGCATTCGAAATTCATTTTCTTTTTTTCAGAGCCTGTTTGACATTCCCAGGTGCGGTGAATTGAAAATACCCATAATGTGTTTGTCCAACTGAAAATCGTGATTAAGTAAATTGAAAAATAAAATTGTGTTCTGCTTGCCATTTAAAATTTAATTTTTACGTAACTATTGCGCGTCATGATGCCGAGTAAATACGCAGAATCTGCGTCTCTGCGGATAGGTTAGTACCTGATTTGATGAAAACTGTACTGTACTATTGAAAATAAAACGTAAATTGTCGCACTATTCATGAATCCAGAGATTTTGAAGTATTGGTACCAAGAATTGAAAAGTAATAAGTTACTTACATGATGGTTTTTTAAAATAAGAATGTAGAGCAAATATTTATGTTTCCTATTTTTTTACAGAATTTAAAAAAAAATTACAAACACTCTTGAGCAACATTTTGTGTTTAGAATAAGTCCACCTGACTTTTTTCCAAAACTCATCAAGCTTCAAAATTGTCACTTTACATTTACAACTCCCTCCCCCTAAAATATATCCATATTAAAATCTATTTTCATAAAATTTGAAGAGTGCTAAAATTTTTTTAATTCTTTAGATTAACTTGAAATCATTTTCAATCTGTTTGGAAAGTCAAAAACAAAATGTATACATACCGAATTTCGTCTTTCCACATTAATACGTATGCAATAGACGTATTTTTTCAATATTTTTGCTGAAGAAAAGTTTGGATTTAACCTATCAGTGACAAATTTTGAAAAACTGTTTTAATCGATCAAATAGACCATCAGTAAGTATGGGTAATCCGTCTTTGTGTGTGCTAAAATTATTTTGGACTCGTTTTATGTTTGTTTTTTTTTCCAAACTGGAGATACTAAAAATTTTCTGTGTTTTTTTAGTTAATTTTTCGTCATAAATTTGAAAAAATAATAAAATTCGTCCAAAATGTATTTTAGCATTTTTTTGTAACCAAGAAAGTGAAAAAAAAGTTGTCATTTTTCAAAGTGCGATATATTCGCTCCCTAAAGAGATAATTTGAAATTTTTTTTACAAAAATGTTTTTTTTTCATTCTCTTCAACATTTTTAAGAAGATTTTTTTTTAAATTTTCACTTCCGGAAAAATTATACGTCATCAAACGTAGAAGGGTCGAAATGAGATTTTGTTACAACAAAAAGGACATATAACTCAATCTTTTGTTTTGAATATAGAAAAAAATAGAAAAGATATCAAGTGATGGGCGAACTGTTTTCTTGTAGCAAAAAGATGAAATTTTAAGGAAAATTTTTTTCCTCAGCTCAACTCCTTAATTTAGTATTAAAAACAGTATACTCAAACTTCAATCGCGATTTCCCAAAAACACCATTTTTTCTATATGTCCTTTTTGCTGTGACACATGAGAGAAAATGGAAGTCGGTAGAAAATTTTTGAATATCTACACCATTGTTCTTCTCTCGTTGAGTACATTAAATATCGTCTTCATTAGGCACTTCAATTATTTTCAATTTTCTCCCCTCCCTTTTAAAAATTGGTAAAATGTGGGGTGGTGGGAGAGAAAATGAAGAGTGGGGGAAAATTTTAAAACTGTAATTTTGTTCAGTTTTTCCAGTACTGCATATCAGAATTGTCTTTATTCTGTTCAATTTTTTGTTTGTTTTGTATTTCATATTTTTTATCTGTGCACAGCGCCACCTATGGGGGGGAGGGAGTTCAACATGCCCTTGCAAATTGTCGAGTTCTAGGTAATACATTTGTGGCATAAGTGGTTCCAAAGCGTATGACAGGTTCTTTGACTATATATAAAGTTAATGGGCAATTATTTCAAACTTGAATTTTTTCAATTTCTTCAATTCCAATTTTTTTCAAAGCTGTAGGTATCTAATCTTGAAATTTTTCCATTACTTCGTAAATTTTTTTTATTTAAATCTCAAAATTGATCAAACTTTGATTTTTTAAATTTTATTTTGATTTCATATTTTTATTACTTTTAAAATTGCTTTTACGTAATTACTTATTGAGTTGGAAGAAATTTTGAAAAACGTGAAGTGAAAACAATTTTAAAATCATTCGAGATGATTTTAGAGTTGGAATTTTTTTTAAATATGAAGTTGAAAAAATTTCTAATACCAAAATTTTCCCCTACTGCAAAATTTTTACAATTTGAATTTTCCCAACATTGATTTTTTAAGTTCTTTTCAACTTTTTGTTTTTTAAAATCTATTTCAACTCTAATTTTTATTCAATTTTTTTTTTAAATCCTAATTTCATGTTTCTTAAAATTTTTTTCATTCCAATTCAATAATAGAAAGAAATTTCCAAGAATAAAAAATTGAAAAAAAATATGAAATCAAAATTGGACAAATTTTGGGAAAATTGAAGTTTGAACTTTTGGAAAATTTTAAATGTTGGATATAACGTAATATCTAAAAAAAATTAGAATTAAAAATATTGAAGAAATTTAGAGTTGAAATAATTTAAACTCAACATAAAGGCTCTGGTGCAATAAGGGGGTCATTTGGCCTCAAGTGGAACTTTGTAAAAATTCTTATGCCATTCGATTTGGATTGGTAAAAGATGATTTTAGAGCGCATGAGCGAATTTTTATCTCACCCCTGGGGGGCTGGGGGCCCAAAATACGCGATTTTCAAGCTAAAACATTTTAAAAATTCTATCTCCGCGAGTTTTCAACAGATTTTTTTAAAACTTGGCACATAGGTAGAGGTACTAGAGGGGAGTGCTCTGAAATTTTTTCAGATTTTTTCGACCACTTTAATGACCTTGAATTTGACTTTGAAAATTTCAAATCGCCCTGGGGAGCACAGCCTTGGTGCTGTCTCAAAAAATTTTTCGAATTAAAATTTCCTAATGTATTTTACACTCCTGAGAATTTTTTCAGATTTTTTCAGGTGGTGGAAATTGGTCAAACATTCAAAAAACTGGTGTAATTCATCATTTTTGTTGCTTAAAATCATTGTTTTTCATCAATTTTTCATTTTTTATAGTTTCCTGCTAAAAATATTATTATTTACTCGCCGTGTCCCATTTCGACCTTTATTCATTAATTTCTTACAACTATGATGTTTTGAGCGAATTTAATGCTTACTTACACCATTGCAGTAGTCCAATGTAGTCCCTGCGGTTAGCTCAGGCATACTGCACTTTTTGAACTCGAGTTGAAACGTGGTTTTATATTAGTGTGTGACCCATAAGGAAATTTTTAAGAGTCATTAAAAATTTCTCTTATGGGGTAAGCGTGGAGGAGTTTTAGGAGAGGGTTAACCCCGATTTTTCCACAAACAAGGGTCGGGGTAAGCTTGTTGTCATTTTCATATAATTCGACCCTCTTGAACTTTAATCTACGATTAGTTTTCCGACCAAAAGCGTAGAACTCGCTTAATCGTACAATTTGTGTCGCGAAAAGTGGCCGATTTTTAGAAAAAAAAGGGTAAAATTGCGATTGCTTTCATCAGAATTTCTTCTGAATTCGAATTTGTTATTGGTTTCCAGATAGAAAGTGAAATACCTTCTTGATTGTCGATTTTTGGTGGCGAAAAACAGCAGATCTTACCCCGACCCTTGTTTGTGGAAAAATCGGGGTTAACCCTCTCCTAAAACTCCTCCACGCTTACCCCATAAGAGAAATTTTTAATGACTTCTTAAAAATTTCCTTATGGGTCACACACTAATATAAAACCACGTTTCAACTCGAGTTCAAAAAGTGCAGTATGCCTGAGCTAACCGCAGGGACTACATTGGACTACTGCAATGGTGTAAGTAAGCATTAAATTCGCTCAAAACATCATAGTTGTAAGAAATTAATGAATAAAGGTCGAAATGGGACACGGCGAGTAAATAATAATATTTTTAGCAGGAAACTATAAAAAATGAAAAATTGATGAAAAACAATGATTTTAAGCAACAAAAATGATGAATTACACCAGTTTTTTGAATGTTTGACCAATTTCCACCACCTGAAAAAATCTGAAAAAATTCTCAGGAGTGTAAAATACATTAGGAAATTTTAATTCGAAAAATTTTTTGAGACAGCACCAAGGCTGTGCTCCCCAGGGCGATTTGAAATTTTCAAAGTCAAATTCAAGGTCATTAAAGTGGTCGAAAAAATCTGAAAAAATTTCAGAGCACTCCCCTCTAGTACCTCTACCTATGTGCCAAGTTTTAAAAAAATCTGTTGAAAACTCGCGGAGATAGAATTTTTAAAATGTTTTAGCTTGAAAATCGCGTATTTTGGGCCCCCAGCCCCCCCGGGGGGAGATAAAAATTCGCTCATGCGCTCTAAAATCATCTTTTACCAATCCAAATCGAATGGCATAAGAATTTTTACAAAGTTCCACTTGAGGCCAAATGACCCCCTTATTGCACCAGAGCCTTTGAACTTGGATCATAGAAATCCCATTTGCGTCAAAATGATTTAGGAGCTAGTTTCCGCGGGATCAAGAGATGATAACTGGTTGAAAGACTTGAATGCTGAACGACCGAAATGACTCGAGTGGTCCGGATTTCACTTGATAAAAATACTTACCTGCTTCATTTCAAACATTTACATTTTCGTCAAAAAATTATTTAGCTCTAATGATTCTCAATTTTTTAAAAATTGTTCAAAGATCGAGAAATCAATTTAGTTAACTAACTGAAATTTCGAATTCAGAGGATTTATGACATCTTTTTTTTGAAAGTCCGAGCCAGATATCGAATTACTTACATATTTTATTTATTTACACTTGCAAGATGCCCTAAATTATTTGCTGTCAAAATGTCCAATAATTTTAAAATCTGATTCCTTTTTTTCCTAAAGCAGTATTTCAGTTTTAGTAGTGTCAATTGCATATGATCGTTTTTAAAATTTTCAAAGACCATAAGCAAAATGCAGACATTTTTTACACCTCTGTTACTTTTTCTCCTAATTCTGAGTATTTTGATTTCTCGTAAAGTACATACAAGCCAAGTAGGTATCAACTATCAAGCGGATTTCTAATGTAGCTACTTCCAATGTACTTACTAACTTAAAAGTTGGTTACGAAATCGAGTAGGTATCTCAGCACATTTTTAGTATCACATAAACCAGAAGAAAATCACGAGTATAGATATAATTTCAAACGACGAATACCACGATGACGACACGAATAAGTATCGTCTGCCTCAAATTAACTTCGTGGGGGAACACTCTATAATCTCTAGAAGGAGAAAGGTACATATTCAAACAAGTGGAAATGAAATCACAAATACTTTGTTTCGCGGCGAAGAAATACGATCATATAATTAAAAAGTTTTCGGTTTTGGAAAACACCATGATACCCTAGACAATTGCTAAAGATCCACGAATGGTTTCAACGACCTGCTGAATTTTTTCCTCTTCCAAAAGCGAATCAGGCAAGTACACTCGTACCTACGAAAGCAAAGGTATCTAATTAGAGTATTGTAAAAAAGCAGACGCTTTGGCATATACATCAAACGTGTACATCACGTTCATACCGACGAAGTAGACAAAAAATGGAAAAAAATGCTGACATTTGGTTCAGAATTCGTGTATACGTATGTAGTTGCAGAGGCAAGCGAGACAGAGAGAGCGAAAAAAAGGAGTATATTCCACATCTCAAATATCCACCGAATGTAGTCTCTTTGTGCTCGTATTCTAAACAAACAACCCTACTCTATTCGTACAACATTTGAATAAAAAACATCTTTGCCAGGATTATTTGACGTATTAAGCTTAAAGATCATCTTTACCAAATAGGCAGCAATGAAATATGATACGAGTTTGAGACAGAAATGCTGCTTGGTCACCGTCTTTTATCGTGCAACCGAAAGCAAATACCACCCCCGCGTTTAATCCTCCCCTTTTTAACTCTTTCCGTCGGATATTTCCCTTATTGTTCGTTTCTTCGTTTTCCTGCCGTAGGGGCCATAAAACCACTGTCGTTGCTTGTCTTGTGGTGGCCTTTTCTTGTAATACGTTTTAACAAAAGTTCTCCTCTGTGTACCTCGGCCAATCCATTCGCCAGCTTCGGTCTCGCCGTCTCACTCTTTCTTCGCCTCCGTCAGGTTTTCTGCTTTTTCCTACCTCGTCCGCTCCGCGAACGCGAAATTTTCTATACTTTCTTCATATCAAACATTATACCGTACTACAAGAAGAATTAAGAAATCGAATGGCGCCGTTAGCTATATACGATGCCGATGCTGCGCTGGTAATGCTCTGCTCTGCCATGTAAAAAGCAGCTTCGATTTCGATTTCGTTTTTAATATCGCCAACTGGGCCGCGTTACGCGTTCCTTTTTCTTTTCTCCATCGGTGCTCGCCGAGAGCCTGTTGTGAGAGAAATTTATTATTTTTACGAGCCTTAGGTATGCCGCCGCGTGTACCACTATATTGAAACATCGATCCAAGGGTATGATTTAGGGATGAAAAAAAATAAAACGACAACCGACAAAAAAATTCCCAGAGTAAAGTGTAACCTAATGATCGACTTGACATTGATAACAATATAAAGGCGGTTTGTTTCCGTAAAATCGCTTTTTTACGCGTCAACAGGGTTACAAAAAATCACTTAAAAGTGTAAAAGATACCCGGCCGTGTAAATACCAAGGGAAGTATTGCGTTACAGGGGTGATGTAATTATTATTACCGATTCGACGAGTTATGTATTTTATATAAAAATATCGCTTTTTTGAGGGGAAATTATACAATTGACTGGATAAAAGAGCAGATTGCCGGTGAAGTGTGTTTGGTACTTTTTTCCTCTTTTTTTTGTATACAATTACCTAATTTTTATAAATCTGTTTTTTTCCTCTCTCGGTATCACGGTGATGTTGGCGAATGTTCAGGTGCGCCGTTATTATTTGTCGAAAATCATCGTGATGTGTGGGTAAATGAGGGTCATGTTTGCACCGCTCTTATGTCAGTGGGCGGTTCTGCCAAACATGCCGATTTGTTATCGTCTCTTGTGTGCTTAATCGAGATAAAAATCAGTTCAACTTGTTTATTTATGTTTGAATTATGCGTTTATCGATGGGTTTTTTGAATGGTGAAATTGGTGGAAAGAGAGGTCGTGACCTTACGTGCCTGAAAATTTGAAAAATGACTGAATTTGTAGCAGGTTTCAACGTTCAGTAGGTATTTATTGGCCATACGGATGGGATTTTGATTTTTTCTATGAAAATTGTTAACAGCTTGTGGTATTCTTATCCATTTTTTGTGGATAGTTTATTATTATTTTTATTATTGTTGAGAAATATTCATTTTATACACATGCACCTGTTTTAAATCTCGAAAAAATTCTTACTCTTGAAATAACATACCTACAAAACCATTGCAGATAATCTGTAAAATAAATTCAATGAAGTTGTGAAAAAAAAGAAGAAATATCTAAATAGTAATGTCCAGAAGTGGAAATAACTGAGAATTTTCTCCACCAAATGGTAAAAATTAAAAAGATCGAAAAAATTGAAAATAAAATTTTTAAACAACTTTGATTGCTTTTTTTTTATTAGAACTGGGGGGAAATTCCTTCATAGGCCCTCATGAAGTCGTTTCCTCGAGTTGTTGAAAAATTCAAAAGCATTAGGGGGACTTCTTAAAATTATAATTTTTAGTTTTGAGTTTGATGAACACGTACTTAAAACCAAACAATTCAAATCATTTTTTGAATAAAACCAAAACAAAACCAAAAAATTATTTCCAAGGAAAAAAATAATACTTACTTGAAGTTTTTAGAATGAATGAAAAAATCAGATGTTTGACAGGAAACTAAAAAAATAATTATTAAAAAAAACCACCCAAATCATTCTGAGAATAAAAACTAACAGACCGACTCATTTTCATAATGACTTTGAAAAAAAAAACTGTTTGCAAAAAATTAGAAAATAAGCAAAACTTGAAAAAAAAAAACAAATTATTGGCAGAAAAAATCCAAAAGAACTTGAACTCTTTTCAAAATCTCTCTCCCAAAAAACCACCACAAAAACTAAATCATTTTCAGCATAAACTAAAAAAAAAAACAATTTTAAGAAAACCAAAAAACTAAATGATTTATACTCGTACAATAAAATCAAATATAAATTGCGCAATAAAAAGAATCAAAAGCTCAAATCACAGGTATAGGTACCTACATTTTAAAAAAACAAGCAATCTTCCGAATAAAACAAAAATATCGAATTATTTTCCCACCGAAACCAAAAACAAATTTATTTCTAGAAAGAAAAAACAAAAAATTCAGCAATATTCCGAAAAAACTAATCATTTTCATAATAAAACCAAAAGTGTTACTTACAAAAAAGAACGTGTCTATCCAAAATAAATAAAACTGTTTTTGGAACTATAATTTCCACGAAAAACATACAATTCACTGAATGTAATCAAGAAGAAATTCATTTTCAGAAAGTAATAACACGAAATAAACCAAAAACCCGAATTGTTTTTAAAACCCCCTTTTTACTATCAATTTTTTGAATAAAACAGAAAAAAATCATTTTCATAATAAAACCATAAAACTGACAAATTAAAAAAAAAATCGTTTTTTGCTGGGGGGGGGGGGGGGAGAAAACAAACCAAGCAACCTGAAGAACTGAAATAATTTTTTTAAAAAGCAAAAATATAAAGGTATCAAAAATAAAATTGTCTTGACCTCCTCCCGCATTCCTCCTGTTCTTCAAAAAGCATACAATTTTTGAATAAAATCAGAAAATGGCAAGTCATTTTCAATAAAATGACCAAAAATCAAATTGTTTTAAAAGCCATCTCCCTCCAAAATCAATGTCCTGAATTAAAGCAACAAAAAAAGTACCTAGTTTCACAATGAACCAAACACGTACGTAAGACAATACCAGTAATTTTTTTAAATCGAAAAAAGGAACGAAAAACAAATATCTGTAATCAAAAAATCAGGTTTTTTAGAACACTCCTTCCCTTTCAAAAAAGTAAGTATACAAATTTCCTGAATAAACCAGGAAAAAAACAAACAAAAAATGAAATGGTTTTCAAAAACGAAAACATTTTGTAAAATGAAAACAATAAATAAGCAAAAAAAAAATAAATTACATACCTACACATTTTCAGAATGAATTCGAAAAAAACTCAAACAATTTTTTGAATATGATTGAAAAAGCAAATAATGTTTCCAAAAATAACAAAAACATTAATCAAGTCGTTTTCAGGAAAAACTCAACTAAGTAGGTAACTAAAAAATTAGCGGAAAAAGTTCCGAAAAATTAAAATTCCAGTTCATGCCTAAATTTGAAAAGTTGCATTTTACAAACATTGTTGAATTTTGACAATCTTGGCGTAAAAATCCAATTTGTTTGGAACAATTTTTTTAAAAATCTTTTGTTTGGCTTTTTTTTTCTAAACGTAGCCAGTTTTTAAAGGAATTTGTTCATTGAAAACATAGGCACACCCAAGGAGGATGATCTAAGAGTTCGAGTCTCTTCCTTAAGCTCAAAGCTCGTCAAGGAGATTTTCCTTCATAAAATATCAAAAAAACGTGGATTATGATTTTTCAAAAAAATTCCTCTCGGTTCGCTCAGCCAGTATCTTAATTATCTAATTTAAATTTCGTGAATAAAAATATTAACCATAGGTACTCTCTAAATCTGAATCAGTTAAATTTGATGAAATTCTGCCTTTGGATCAGTGAAATGAATTTCACAAAAAATCATAATTTTCACTGATTTTTCAGTCAATTCCCAATTTATCAGAAAAAATCAGTAATTTTCTCTGAAAGATCTGAAAAAATCACTGATTTTTCGTTAAATTTATTTCACTGATTCAAAAAGACAGAATTTCACCAAATTTGACTGATAGGTATAGATTACACTGATTGTTTATTTCAAAAATCCTGCAATTTTTCAATTCACTCAAAGCTGCACAAGTGCACATTTATCATCTGTCTATTGAAAATACCTGATTAGGTACCTATGCTACTGGGATAACAGATTAATTACCTCCCTTTTTTTAAAATCAAATTTGGACCTCCTCCAATTTTTCTCGAATTCTCAGTCACTCTTTTACATAACTTCTGGGAATGCTTATAATTGAAAAGAAAAATTTTAGTGCATGGGATATCATTTCCTTCTACATCCCTAACTTACATCCCTGAGGAAGAATGAAATGAAATCTCAAAATCTTCATCCGAAAATTCGGTCAAACGATATAAAATTACGATCAAATATTCGCCAAAATTTGATATCATTATCAATTAATTATTAAATCTACTTCTACCCATCAATAGAGAAAATTCATTCAGAACATTTTCCACTTCATCCTCTTCACTTTCGCACCTCTTTGTAAAAAAATTGACCCTTTAACCGGCCAACCATAAAGATCCATTGAGCATACCTCTTTAAAGGTAAAGGCCAGGCGTTAAAACGTCCGACAAAGTGGCACTACAGCCGTTGCAGCTTCCGAAAGTTGATTGTACAGAGTTAACAAAATTATCAGATGTAAATGAAAGAGAGACTCGGAGAAAATCAACGAGTTAGTCTGTCAACTGGCGAATATCAGATGAACGTTGATAGTCCTTCATAATGACCCGAGTATAACGTCGCGTTGCCTTTGCTGTCACATTACACCACCAAGGACCAAGGTGAAGGGAGCACGGTACAATCCCTTCTGCGCAAATACGATTTTAAACGGTTTATGTACACTCTTCACTCGTAATAAGATTTTGAACGCAGGTTCGCCATCATCAACTTCATCGCGATTCCGTATCAATTAAAATTCATTCTCGCCTGTTTGTCGAAATATCAAATAATTATACGTAGCTTTTCCAACATTATTTTTTTCAACCATTACTACGGTATAAGTCGAAAGTTCGTCGATGTAGCATTTTATACGGTTTTTTAATTCAGTGGTAAACTGCAAGTAAACAGCAAATATGATAGAGGCTTGAAATTTGGTATGATGAATAAGGGCATTATAATAAATTTTTTAAGCCCGGGAGGCGATTGCCAAACCCCATAAGAATAAGAGGGGAAAGGTCCAAAGGAGGGTTCAGTCCCCCATTTTTCGAAATTTGGTTATCGGTCCGATTTTGGTGTCGTTTCCATATGATTGAATTCCGCTGAGTTCAAAAAATGTCATTAGGTAAGGGATGAATTTTCATCGTAGAAATAATCGCACGTATTTTACTAGTTTTTGAAGCCGGAATGATCATTGGAAAGGATTTTCATTTCAAAAAAACCTTCTCACGATTTTTTGAGCCTTTTTGAGCTGCGATTAATTTGGGATGAATTTTCATCGCAGAATTAATCGCACGTATTTTTTTAGTTTTTGAGACCGGAATGTTCATTGGGATGAATTTTCATCCCAAAAATCCTCCCACGATATTTTTGAGCATTTTTGAGCTGTGATTAATTCTGTGATGAATTTGATCGCTATTAAAAGTGCCAAAATTCGTATGCGGCCTATTTTTATGGGGTTTTCTACAGTGCTGGAAAACTCCAAAATTTTCTGGAGGCTTCGAAACGCCTCGAAACCGCTTCCAATCGATTTGGGAGGTCAAAAATAGAGTATATACCAAATTTCATCTTTTTTAGTTGATTAGATCAAATTTTCAAATTTTGCAGAATAATGTGGTAATTTAGAAATTTTAAAAATTCGCCAAAATTCGAGAAATGCACTTCAACACCTTAAATTTTGGAGGTAGGGTTCTTTTATGATGTACTTTTATTTCGGCTCAAAATTTTGCTTTGAATAGGACGCCTCTCTTGTTAATTATGAAAAAATAGTGAAAAATTCGTGTTTTTTTGGGTTTGATTTTTTTTGAGCAAGTTGCACCCAATTTTGGAATCAGAAAAAAATATATGTAATGCCTGACAACTTGATAGAATCAATAAGAACAATTTCCAGCCGGGACAATCATCAAATTTTTTTTGAATTTTTTTTTGAAAATTTCAACATAAAAAAATTGGAAAAAATGCGTATACTGAAAATTTTTAAAAAATTCTCATACTTACATACTACTCGTCAAGTCGTATAATCTGTGAAGATTTCAAAAAATTTTATTCCCTCTTTTCAGAGAAATCACATGTTGGATTTTTGGCATTGGGAGTGCGATAATTCCGGGAAGAGGGGAAGTTGGGAAGTTGGGAGCCAAAAAAATTGTTGGTTGGTTTTAAACTGAAAGTAACATATGCGGTGTCAGGGGGTAACAGGGGCGCACCCAAGGGAGGAGGGGGCTCAGGGGGCTTGAGCCCTCTCCTTAAGCTCGGTTAGGAGATTTTTTCATCATAAAAGTGTCAAAGAAGAGTATGATTTTTTTTCGCTCGGGCAGTATTTTAGCAACCATTTCTTAAATAAACATATCACTCTTTGAATTTGAATCAGTTAAATTTGCAAAAATTCTATTTTTTTAGTCAGTAAAATAATTTTTATTGAAAATGAGTGATTTTTCACTGATTTTTCGGTCAAAAATTACTAACTTCTCAACCAATGCCTCATTTATCAAAAAAAATCAGTAATTTTGACAAAAAAAAAATCATTAAATCTCGTCATTTTTCAATTTTTCTTCGCTCAAATCTGTAGGTATTATTATTTAGTCCAGGCAAATAAGAGAAAAATTGTACCAAACCTCCCAAAAATTAAAGCCTGATTTTTTTTCGCGTTTTACGTTCGTAATGGTCCACTACACAACATACTAAAATGGACACCCCACAACCCTCCGCTACCCACAGGGGAGGGGTAAACGTCCGCTGAAAACAGGTTTTTCGTGAATATCTTCTCAAATAAGCCTAAAAATTGAAAAGTAGTTATGAACAATCTTGTTCTATGCGTAATTTTCTATCGGAAGGTCGGAAGGGTTTTTTTCTTTTTCAAAAACACTCACTTTCTTGACTAAAAATTAAGGGTAAAAAGCACCCATTTTTCATAAATTACAGCATTTTTGGAAAAAATCAAAACTTTTGGGAATATCTCCTCAAAAAAGCCTCAAAATGAAAAAATGGTTATGAACAATCATGTTCTACGTGTAATTTCCTATCAGACAGGTTGTTTTTTTTTCGAAAACGACCGCTTTTTTGCCCAAAAATTAAGGGTGAAAAACACCTATTTTTCCAATATTCACAGTATTTTTGGAAATTATGGAAATACGAAGCTAAAAGTACCCAAAATGAGTATTTTTTTATACATGCTGGTATGGTATTCCAAAAAAAAGTCACCGCAAAAATTTCAACCCCTACCGTTAATTATAAGGGAGATTATTGAAATTGAATACTGCATTTAAAAAATCGAAGTTGTGGAAAGAAAAAGTACTATAAACGCGATGTTATGCTGATTATTGGTGATACGAACATTTCTTTGCGTCGTAAGGATTCAAAAACGATATTTTCAGTTTCGTATTTCCATAATTTCCAAAAATACTGCGAATATTGGAAAAATAGGGGTTTTTCACCCTTAATTTTTGGGCAAAGAAGTGAGTGTTTTCGGGAAAAAAACGAACCTGTCTGATAGGAAATTACGCGTAGAACATGATTGTTCATAACCATTTTTCCATTTTGAGGCTTTTTTGAGGAGATATTCTCAAAAGTTTCGATTTTTTTCCAAAAATCCTGTAAATTTTTGAAAAATATGTGATTTTTACCCTTAATTTTTGGTCAAGGAAGTGAGTGTTTTTGAAAAAAAAACCCTTCCGATAGGAAATTACGCGTAGAACAAGATTGTTCATAACTACTTTTAAATTTTGAGGCTTATTTGAGGAGATATTCACGAAAATCCGGTTTTCAGCGGACGTTTACCCCTCCCCTGAGGGTAGCGGAGGGTTGTGGGAGTGTCCATTTTAGTATGTTGTGTAGTGAACTATTACGAACGTATAACGCGAAAAAAAAATCAGGCTTTAATTTTTGTGGGGTCAGCTCCTAAAATGCCTGGACTAATTTGCCTATGCTGAAAATACCCCAACTACTCCAGCCCCACTGAAATAACAGGTTACTTCATTTTTTCACTGAATTTTGACCCCTTCTGATTTCTCTGAAAATCTGAATCCCTCCCTTACACAATTTCTGGGTACCCCTATGAGGGGTAAACAGGGGCGAGCCTGTCTAGGAAGAGAGGTAAACATTTTGGCAAAAAAAACTGCATACATATTTTTTGTAAAAATATTACCCTTTCCCCTCGCCTCCTTAATTTTAATCGCGATTCCGCATCAATTAAAATTTCTTCTCGCCTGTTCGTCGAAATATAAAATAATTATACGTAGCTTTTGCAAAATTTTTCCAACCATTACTACAATGTCAGTGGAAAGTTCGTAGACGTAGCATTTTATACTTTAGCACGTTGACGGGCTTACAATTCCCCATAGGAAGATCCTCGGTGACTTGACGGCGAACTGTCCACATGTTGAAATGGATATACATTGTTTGGGAATTACGACGATGCGGATGGGTATAAAAGGGGTCAAATATAAACGCGATGGAGGTTATACGTATATTCCACTCGGTATATAAGGAGGCTTTTATTCGTATACACACAGTACACTTATATGTACTAAAAGCGCGGTTAATAAATTCGCACACCGTCGCCGCCACTTTATACTGTGTGTATAGAGTGTAATACTTAAGTCGTATGATATTCTACCGCGTTTAAGGAATTATTCAAATTTAGTTATATACTAAGTTCTGTGCACCGATAAAAGTAATGGCGCCCATAAAAAAAGCTTATTCGGATAACGAATATTTGGCATGCTCGCCGAGTCCAATACGAATGCGATATTTTCTTTATGGAGCCGGTATATACGTTATACCGTATTAAAAAGATACGACGGCGAAACTACGTCGAATAATAGAAATTGAAGATAGAAAATGACTTTCCGGATTGTAAAAAGTAGCGAAGAGGAAACGGATAAAGTGAATAATTGTATAATGGAAAAAAAGTGCCATCCAATGGTTGCGGATACGGTGGGTCCGTTTTTTCCAATGATCTCGCTCCCAAACGCGCAAACGGTAGAAGAGAAAAGCCGAGGCAAAACTTGGTCCGCTAACTCAGCGTTTCTAAAGCTATCCAATTTACTTCGGATCAAAAAGTAGCAACGATGTATAATACCGGGGAAAAGAATATAGAAATATATGGGCCAGTCTATACGAGTGGGTGGCAAAATGTGTACGACCTACGGTTTTTTTTCTTACTCCTATCGTGCCACCGTTTTGCTCCCCTCTTACGGTTCGAATAAGACAGACGAGAGATGCTGAAAAAAAAAACGTTTCCAGGCTCCGATTAAAAACGCATTCAGCCACAATTTTCCCATTGTTAGGTTTTTGATAACTCCGTATCTCGCATCAGTACAACTTCCTGATTGGAAATTCCCGAGCGCGATTCTTTTTAAAACTCGAGTATTACGAGTACATACGCTACTCGAGCCGCCGCCGAGTTCAAATTCAACAACAAATTTGAGAACAAACTTTTTCATACCGGTGACGCCGAAAATCATAAATTTTCCCAGTGTTTATCTCCGACCTTTTTCTCCAGCAGCAATGAAGGAGCTTCTTTTTACGATTTTGCGTTTTTTTTTTTTTTTTTTTATTCTTTAGTATTATTATTTTGAGGATTTTTCGCGTGTGAATGGAATACGTATTTTGGAGAGGGGGGGGGGGGGGGGAATTGTATGTTAGTTAATTTTGGAGTTTTCATAATGGGTGTTGAATGAAAAGAAGAAAAGCAGGTTGCTATACGTCTCATCATTGACTAACTAGGTGTAAAAATTTAACTCGAATAGGTATTGATTTGAGTATTAAGCTTAAAATCTAAGATTTTGCACTCATTAAAATTAAAAATTTCCAAATTGGTAACCAAATGTGAGAAATTATTTTAAATTCAATCTATGTTGAAATTTTGAACAATGTCATCTGAGGAAAAATGACCAACTCCTAATTCTTTTTCCCGCAAATGAGATTTCGATGATCAAAGTTCCAATTTTTCAAATTTTTTCACCTCTAAATTTTTTCAATTTCTTCAATTACCAATTTTTTTAAAAAAAGCTGATACAATTTAAAAAAATTTCCATTGGTAAATTTTTTTAAATTCAAAGTTTCTCAAAAATTATTTTTCCTACTTTGAATTTTAGTTTTTTTTCTCGATTTCATTCAATATTATTTATTATTTTTTAATCACTATCACATCTTAAGTCCAAATTAAAAAACCTATTGAGTATTGTGTTTGAAATGAGTGCTCCTCTTTCTGCTTTATCAATATTTCGTAATTTAATATAGAACTGCTTTCCCAACTGACAAAACTCCTAACGATTCGTTCGCGAGGCTAGCGAAAATCTAACGAATTTACGATTTCTTATCGATTACCAACCGAAAAATGAGCGACAAAAATTGTGGAAATAACAACTTTTGATGACTTGCTTACAGTTATCGAATCGTTGAAGAATCTTCAACGAACATTCGCTAGTAAAAATGAGAGTCTCAATACAAATTATTATTTTTTTATCCCAACGAATCGTTAACTAATCGATAGAATAATTTCGTTGGAGAAAAAATAAAATAATGTTGGTACCAAGATTTCCATTTGGTTAAAGATTCTTCAACGAATCTTTAACGAAAAGTACATGTTGGCTCTTCAAGTATATTTGGTATACTGGCACAGTTAAATTGAAAATATGAGTTGAAAAGTAGTGGGATTATTAGACAGTGTGTACCTGCGTACTGTGTGTTTCCAGCAGTTCAGTTTGTTTTTTTATTCGTGTGTGTTAAGTCGATTTTATAAGCTTTGTTGAACCAATACTTTTAAAGTAAATTCGAAATTTAGAAATTTGTGAAAATGTTCAATGAGTTACATTGTGTCACTGGTGCTGCGGCGACATGCTTTGAATGTCCGTTGGGTGTCTGGGCCCTGACAGCATTGCCATTTGACTGCATCATTTTTGGTAATATTGATTTTTGTTTTTTGTTTTTCAATATTTTTTATAGAGAGCTCCTCTGCCTAATACTTTGTTGGTGTGATCATCTACATTCAGAGGAATCGTCATTCCCCCCTAAAAAAATTCTGGCCCCCGCTTGCCCCCCCAAAATTGATGTATTTATAAATTTACTGGAAAAATGTATTTTTTGGACATAAAAAAATCAAATTTTTTCAAAGCTTCGCCCTCGTTTCGCTCAGGCATGAATAAAATCACAATTCCATAATTTACGAAACGAAAATGCGAAAAAAGGCTCCATTTTACCCCCTCTTATTTTGAAATTCTTCTCGTATTTCATGTCTTAATACTCCCTCTGTACCCTCCTAAAAAAGCTTCCGATACCTCATAATATGTGAATTTTCAGCCGGCAAAAGAATGGGACCCCTTTTCCATTTTGAAAAAGTAAAAAAAAGTTGTCAAACTCGCGGCCTCTGCTGTGCCACCCTCCCAATTTTTGATTCTGTCGACGCCACCGTCTACATTAGTACATTGTCGCTTATTGTGGCATACCCTGGGCCACAAGCCTCCTTTGAAAATCACCAGAAAACAGTCAGAATTGCAGAATGATAATAAATTGATGAAAAAATTTCACTGAAAGCGCACAGTAAAAAAATTCAAGGGAAAATCACTGTAAAGTCAATAAAATATCTGAAATTTCCTGAAAAATCAGTAAAATTCTTTGACAGATCAGTGAAAATCCACTGAAAATTGAAAAATTTTGCTGATTTACCCTGTGCTGCAATTCTGACTTTTTTCAGTGACTTTTCACTGATTTGGAATGAGAGAGTAGAGTGACAATTCGATTTCTACCAATTCGAAGGTGCTGAGTTTGAATATGAACTCAATTTTTTCATTCGACCCCTTTGAACCCACCCATCAGCCCTCATGATGACATCAAAATTGAACAAAATTGAGCAAAAAAATGAAAATATAGTGTGATTAATCTATTCTTGCTAATTGAAATTACCGAGTTCCAAAATTGATTTACTTTAAAATAAGAGTACCATACCCGCGCTTTAACCCGACATCTTTCTTAATTGTTTAGTGGTCATGTGGAGGGAGGGGGGAGAATTGGAGCATGGAGGGAATCAAATAGGTAGAATAATAGAACCGACCTTCTGCCTTTGGATGTGGAGCTTCAAGTAGGTACGTTTCTAATTCAAAAATAAGGAGTGAATTATACCTTCGACCATACGAAAAAATTGTTAATTTTGAGAAGCAGGTTCAAGTCTCAGATCTGTATTTGGAAGAGTATGAATTTTTCATGTCAATTTTTATTTCCTGAAAAAGTAATTTAAAAAAATTAAAAAATGAAATTTGTAAAAAAATATTTCTCGATAGGTAAATGACTTATGAAAAAGTAAAAAATTGTTATTTTTATGCATTTTGCAAGTCATTTTTGAAAATTTGGGGTATTAAAATTGTTTTAAAAAACAACTTTTATTTGTAGAATATTCATCACCATGGTTTAGAAAAAGTTGACAAGCACTGCCTGAGCGATTTCAAAATCTCGTACCTATACACTACATAAGGTTGGATGGATACCGAGAAATGTGCGATTAGTTTCAGTTCTACAGTATTTTTAGATTTATCAGTTGACGATTTCCGGAGAGCTGTGTCATTTGTGTTGGCGTAGCTTGCACCGGTTTAGTTTTTAAGTCTTAACCTTGACATTTTTACACAGATCATTATGAGTGATAAATTCTACAGCTACTTGTTCGTTAGCTAAGCTAACTATAAATTTATGATTCCGTTTACGATTCGTAAGTATACTAGTTCGCTAACGAATCGCCAACAGAATCATGAATTCCATCGTTGGCGATTCGTGTAAACGAATCGCCAGAATGATCAACTAAATCGCTAGCGATTCGTAAGCTCGTTCGCTAACGAATCGCCAAATATATCGCTAGCGTTTAGCTAATGATTAATTAGGAAACGAATCGTTAACTAGAAAACTACCGATTTCGTCACGAAAACTCCAACGTTTCGTGAACGATTTTTCCCAAAAAATCGGCTACTTTTTAGTTAGCGATTCGTTTACCTTTTTTTAAAAAAAATCGTTCATATTTTGTCAGTTGGGTTACTGGTATGAGCTGATAGACGAAGTAATCTGAACCCAAAAAATCTTCTAATTACATATTGAGTTAAAGGAAATTTTGAAAAATGTAAGGTGTAAAATGTTTTCAAAAAATTCGAAGTTGGAAAAATTTTAAAGAAATTTTCAATTAAAAAGTTTTTTTTCATTGAAAAAAATTGGCATATATTTCAGTGCTTACTACCTACATGAATTGGTTTTGCCTCGTTCTGCTTCGTTTTGCTGAAATCGTGATTTTTTCTAGTTCGAATATAGATACTTTATTTAAGGAAGAGAGGAAAGAGATTTTTATTAATTTTAGTCAAGATCTGAGTAAAAATTCAAAATTGCCAAGTACCTATCAATTTTTTCAACAGAGAAATACTTACCTACCAATTTTGGTTCTAATGAAATTGTAATCTTTTGTTTTCCAATTTCAGTTTCAATAATTTTTTTTTCAATGGGGGGAGGGGGCAAAGTGTTATAGCTTACTCTCTGATTTCTGAATCAGTGAAATTTATCAAAAATCCCTGAAAAACTGTCAGAATTGCAGCACAGTAATAAATCAGTGACAATTTTTTCACTGAAAGCAAGTCAGTGAAAGAAAATCACTGGAAATCAGTAAAAATTCACTGAAAACTCGGTGATATTTATGAAATTTACTGAAAAATCTGTGAAATTCTTCGAATAATCACTGCCTTGAAAAAAACGCTGAAAATCGGTGGGAATTTAC